>PVKA01011366.1:0-61142 GCA_004027165.1 Ctenomys sociabilis
GCAGTTAAACAAGAAATATTAAAATGCCATCACTAGGAATGAACACAAAATGAAAACAGAGTGTGAAAATCAGTGTGACTTTGGAGTGGCCAACATACTAAACTCATTTCTTTTAGAAATCTCTTTAGCACTAAAGAAGAAATTGGGCTGCAGAGTCATGAAATCTTACAAACACATATTTCAACCAAAAGCCTGTGTGTAAAGTACATTTCCACTCAAGTATGGATCAGCATGTCCAGATGACAGGGATCTGTGGGTATTAATGTGAATGGCAAGTGAAGTTTCTAAGCTTCTTACAATTACGTTAGAAGTCGCATCTAGTCACTGAATGTCCCCAGAGCTGTCTTCTCAGCTGACATTTCCCTTCTCAATGTCCCATATTAAGAATTTAGGTAGAAGTAGTCCTTTGTTGTCAACGAGTCCTTGTCTGATGAAAAGCCTAGCTTTAAGCAACCCAGAGACTGCACTGTTCCAGATATTTAGAAAACTGCAAATTATAATTTTGTTTATACATGAAATGACTTATGTTAGTAGATTCCCTCTTTGCTTATTTTAACATTCAACCTGACAATAATCATGACAGTTTAATTTTTCAGTTCAGTCGTTTGTATGTGAAGGAACACTTTACATGTTTACAAAATCAAATGTTAATTTTAAGGTTCTTTCTTTTTTATTTATTAATATTATTATTTGTGTGTGAGGGTAAGTGTGTGCATGTGTGTGTGTGTGTGTGTGTGTGGTACCAGGGATAGAACTCAGGACCTTGGACTAGCTAGGCAGGTGCTTATGCTGCTGTCATCTTGTTAACCCAGGACATAAGAACCAGAAAACTTGGTTTCCAAGTGAGTTTTGCTAATTTAAATAAATGATTTAATTTCTCTCCGTCTTTATTTCTTTATTAAAATGTTCAGGATAAGCTATAAATGGTAAAAAATAATTATCAAAACCTAGTGATTCCTTGCAGTATTCACACAAGGATCCAGGCCTACAAAACCTGTGTTCCCATGATTCCATGACTCTTCTGGGAGAAGAAAAATTGTTTATCGAATTTAATATTTCAGCTTGGATGTTACCTATGTCCTTTTTGCTCCTACTTAAGTGACTTAAAAAAGTCAAATGTCTAATTCTAACTTTATTTTTATCTATCTGTCTATCTATCTATCTATCTATCTATCTATCTATCTATCTATCTATCTATCTATTTATTTTTGGCAGAACCAGGGATTAAATTCAGGCCCTTGCCTTTGCCAGGGAAGTGCTTATTCTACTGAGCCATCTCCCCAGCCCTAATTCTAACTTTAAAAGAGAGAATGCATGCAGTCCTACCAGATGGTTGAGTGAAGAAAAATTAGATGATATATTTATGCATAGTCCTATTGGTTACCTAACAATCAAATGTCTGAGAGTGAATGGAATTGTTTGAAAATGTCTGCAATATAATATGCTTAATAAATTATGTTATTTTGCCTATATTTTTTAAACAAAGGGAAACTGAGTAACAGGGTAATCTTTCATTTGCCAAAGCATATTTGGTTATACTTTAGGTTCAGATTTTATCATACTTTCACATCTTTCTTAACCACAAAGACTAAAGGATGCTTGAGACCATCTGAACACGTGAAACAGCTCCTTTTAAATATTAAGATAATTTAAACTTAAAATGATGGTGTTTTAAAATTACAAAAAGTAAAGTTAAATGCAAAAATGAGGTGAAGAAATGTGCAAGTCTTTCTCTTTCTTAAACGTGTCTACACGAAGGATGTACTTTACGACCTCTTCTTGATTTATGTTTCTGTCTGTCAAGTAATCAGAGAATAGAGGCTATTCAAGAAAAGTTATTTTTGATACATTTTTCTGTAGTCAAAATTACCAGGATAAATTACAGCAAAAATTAGTCAGAGGTGCTATGTTTAAAAAAGAAATTGAGGTTGTTTTGCTTAGTTTGAAAGTCATCAAATCCCTCCTATTTCTGTCATTCAATTTCCATTGCAAAAAAAGCCTATAAACATGTAGATAGAGAAAAAAAATCAGAGCATCTTACACAATTGATCAGTCTGTATCAGGCATAGCTTGCCAAAGAACCAACCCTCTACCCAGATCAACTTCAAGGGAGCCAAAGAAACCATGGAGAAGTTACTTTGTACCCAGTTCTTCTTCTGGCTCCATCTTTGTGTGTGCCTCTTAATAAAGCTGAGTCCTCAGTTGAATACAGTAACAGTGTATCAAAGTAAATTTGGTGTATATTTTAAGGTCTGGGTATGTGACTAGCAAGGTTATACTATTTAGTGGGAAGTGCACCTTCATCATACGTAAGATGTGATTTGAGAAAATCATTAAATAGTTCTAAATCTCTGTTACCACACATGGAAAATGGGTAGAATATTATTTGCCTATACTGATTGCAGAGCTGAATGAGAATCAAAGGACATGATGTTATTAAATCAACTTGAAATGTTAAAAATCAAATAAAAAACCAAAATATTCAAAACTATCAAAGAAGACCATATCTTCTCCATCAAGCTGCCTTCCATTGTTTGCACTACACATACCAGAAGATATTGTCTTGTGTAGATCAGTGTTAGTGTATGAGAATACCTGGGATTAATCCAAGGATGGATGACAGGCTTCTGTACTATCATTGTAATATCTGAGATATAATTCCTAGGATAAGAGACAGATGAACACAATTCAGTACTGTGAACAACTCACTTGAAGATAACAATATGCAACATAACAACTATTGTTAATTTCCTACCATCTTATTTTGAAATTTTACACCTCTTTATTATTTTTTATTTTATTGAAGTACAAATATAAATCACACAGTTTTAAGACACCTTAACAAGACAGATTCAATAAATTAATACATTGCAAACTGTTTTCATACTGTTTTGGTATTGTACAAGGTGCATACATGATATTATACTTACAGACATTATTATAGCAGATGTCTCTTATCAGTAAATTAAGAGTGTAGCTGTTTACTTATTTTTTATACCTGAATTATTTCAAAAATTCAATAATTATTTTCCTAGTGGATGACCATAGTACTAGAATATTTTAATTATTGTCTTTATAATTAAAAAAGAAAGCCCTGCATAAGTCAAGTGCACAGAAGTGATATTATGAAAATAAACCAAATGTTTTCAAATTAATTTTTGAAAGCACATATTTTGTAAGGATGTATGTACTTTTGTCTAGTAAGACATTTGTGTCTCACCATACAATAGACTACAGCCCGGAAGTGAATGTAGACTCTGGTAGAAGGCCATTTTGCATTCACTCAGAGAAAAACAACATTCTTGCAAGTCACAGTTATGCACATTCTCTGTGCCAGCATTAGTAGGTGGTGTTTGTAACATCCGTTATTGACTCAAGGGGGGGGGGCAGCAGCAGAGGCCTCCATGGCAATGGCAAAGACAGAGTCCCAACCGGCAGCAAGCACTGATTCCTGAGGTTAGGAGTGTTTGCCTGAGTATAAGAAGCTGGCAGGTCATATAATAGGCTGAATAAATGATAGTGTGCTAGAGAAAACAAGAATGGATGACAGGCTTCTGTGCTCCCATTGTAGGTACCACTGGGACTCTCACAAGGATGTCAGTCATAAGAAAGGGCCCAAGTACACAGACAGTCACCCATGACTTCCTGCATCATTTCCTGACACGTCTTCACCTCCCATCATATCCAACAAAAATGAGTATTTCAGATTTTAACCAGAATTGAGTGCCCCTCTTCACATGATGTTATTGTACCTTTTTTTTTTCCTGTCTAGTCATAATGTGTACCAAAAACAACATGCGAGGGACAAGTTTTACTTAGGATATACCCCGTGGCTGGAGCACGTGGTCCATTACAGAGCTGCTAGGAGCCAGAGGTTGGCAGTCTTACTTAATGGAATAACAGATAGAGAGCAAGAATAACAGCTCCCTTGTCTCTCAGTCTATTAATAGTGGAACCATTAATATTGCAAAGTGACTAGTAATAAGAATATTTTAAGGGAGGAAAAGCCTTTGCAATAAAGGGACTTTTATAGCTAAAAGGCCTGTTAGATCGTAAGCCTGATGCTTAGGAAAATAGAGCTCCAGTTTATTGGATGCGTGTATTTATTGTTTGTTGTTATTGTTTGTTTACTATGTTATTCTTCTTTTCTAAAAAATATGTTTAGTCACTTCCCTCCTAGCATCAATGTCCAAAAAATACATGGCAATTCATGACCTAGGAATATATTTATATAACATCACAAACGTTTTCCATGGCAACAAACCTCGTCAAGCTGTCAGATGCCATGAGACAGACTTCTGAGCTTTTCCCAAACAAATATAATTTTTATATAGAAATGAATAAGATTCCCGCTGTTCTACAATGATATCTAAGATTGAGTCCACAGACACATAGGATTTCACACCAAAGAAAGGAAAATAAAAATGATTTACCTCAAAGACGCATGCCAGATAAATGTAGCCTGCATGAGAGATGGTATGCCACATGCTAAGTTCCACTTACATGAAAAGTAGCCCATTTACAGAAGATTGTGACTGTTGTCTTAAAGTTGATCAAACAGGTAAAACTCAAGAAAAGTTTTAGGCATTCAGTGGTGAAATAACACTGCTGTCTTGAGAAAACCCTTTATGAGAACTATGAAAACTTAAAACTAAGATGGCAACAAGTATGAAGCTTCAATGTTTTCTTTCCATCTTCCCTATTCTTCCTCTGTGGCTTAGAAAATCACAGAGTGAGACAGATGTTTAACACAGAGTTTTAGCCTGGTTCCTTGGTAGTAAGTTATAAAATAGTAGATACTAGATTAGTGGTTGGGTAGAAGGATGGATGGATGGACAATTGAGTAGATCAGTCTCATTGGCAAAACAGAAGACAGCTGTTGTTAAAATCACAAATACAGGGTATTTTCGTCACTATATTCATTCTTATACAAATTATATAATTGAACAAACTGAAAAAAATAGATTATCAACTCTGTATTCTATGTTAAGCTTTTCTGAAAGGGAAGAGCAAAATCTAACAGTATGAATCCCTACCCTAGATGACCATTACACTAAAGTTCACAAGACTTAGACTCTTGTCTTGGTTCAAGCACTGTTGATTGCCCATTGATGTGTTAACTAATAACCCTAATACTTAGTAGCTTTATAAAAATGTTCCACTCTATTTGTGAAATTATTTCTTTTATAATTGTTTGGACTGAGAAGACTCAGTTGTACCCAGTCTTGAAGGTGAACGCCCATAGGTATACTACTTTGGTAATGAGGTGTTGGAGCAGAGACCAGCTAGCTACTCTTTCCTTCTCTCCTTATTTCAGGGAACCTTCTTGATCACTTCGCCTCTTTATTTTGTCTCCACCACTCCAGAGTCAGATTGACTAAAGGAGTTGAATGTACATAAAATGGAAGCTGCTGAGTTATCTTAAGATTTAGGCCAGCAAATAAGCCTAATGATATTCATTACAGTGAATCACAGACTCCAGAGGAAAGAGGTACACTATGGTAGACTTACTAGTACATTTGCTTCCCTAGGGCCATCAATGAAACAGGCAGCTTATCACAAATTGTTAAATAACATGCTATGTTATTGCCTTACCTATTCGTGTAAAAGCCTGAACTAATTAAAAATGTACATTCACTAGTACAGTGTCTACCATCAGTAGTCCATTATTATATGTTATTCAGTATTTTCCAGGAGAATGAACTCCAAGCCCATAAAATTTTGGTCTTATTTTCAAAGCCACCCTGAACTT
The DNA here is from genome assembly GCA_004027165.1 of Ctenomys sociabilis. Lineage (NCBI taxonomy): Eukaryota > Metazoa > Chordata > Mammalia > Rodentia > Ctenomyidae > Ctenomys > Ctenomys sociabilis. The sequence goes on from PVKA01011366.1 coordinate 5,753, forward strand.
TCTCCTTGCCTAATGAAAGTGGTAGGCAGCTCAAATGAATGCATCTGAACACTGACCTTTCCTTTATATTTGCTCTGATCCTGCGGGACATATTTCCAGACCTCTAGAACTCATTCTAGTTCCTCTTGTCAACAATGTCCACTAACCGTAATAATAATGCAAGGAGAGTCCTTTTATTATTTCTATTTTCAAATTGAGAAAAATAAGACACAGAAGGACAATACCAAGCCTAACATCACAGATCTAATATGTAGAGGGGAGAGTTAATCACCATGAGGCACTAAAAATAATCACTTCTTCTTACACAAGCAGAAGTTTTGAACTTAGACTGCATGATGGCAAAGACTCAGAGTTCCTCTGAAAGTGAAAAACACCCATTTGAGTGGTTGGTATGATATATACTTTGTAATTTTTTCAGTAATAGTTTAGTGTAGGAGCATATTCAGGAAGAATAAGTCAGCTGTCTTAAAGTAATTTGTAGTTCTCTCCTCATTCACGTGCTCATACACAAATATTAAAAAACACATTTTGATTTTTTATTTTTAGTTCCTTCTTACAGTCTGTACTTCATGAAGTACTACAAAATAAATTCTGTTTTATGGAAAAGAAAGAGTAATATGCTCATGATGAATGACTCAGCCCATGGGAGCTGGTGTTAAAATCAAGAGTAGAAGCTTCTAGCAAAGAGTGGCTAATAATTAATTAGTGCAGGAACTGGACATATGGCATAGGTTAAAATTATTCAGAAGGCCATGATTCGGAGGTCAGGCTCTCTGTAACACAATTAATCTGTTGTTTTCTATCTATTTTAGTTAAAACTATCACACAGAAATGAGGAATGTTAAGGGAGGATCATACACTGCACATTTTAACTAAATAGTTTTGAAACTATTTTTAATACAATGTTTGTGTTGGGAGTACTGATAAGGTTCCTGAGACACTTGAAGTATATATAAAAGCTTTTCTGGAAATAAAGGAAACTATTCTTGGAAATATTTCTTCTCCTGAGAGTGAAATAAATCAACAAATTACTATTTAAAGCATGCGGATAATCCCCTTCCTCCAACTTTTTCAAATTCCCCGTTATGGCTTCACATATTATTTTTCCATTAGTTTTCCCTGCAAGAAAAGCAAAAATACCACAATGTCAAAGAGAAAGAAATTTCAGAAGTAACTCAGGACTGAAAGGTTGTCTTCCACACTCTGGTCCTTCTTGTGCTCAGGCTGTTGTTGGACTTTGGAGGAACCACCCTTTGGGATGAGGGAAGGGTCTCTTCCGTCTCTGGTGACTCTAAGTTTATCTGATTTTCTGAAGGAAGGAGGATTTTCTTGGAAGAGGTGGGTCATTGGTGGTATGTCCTTTCCCAACTCCTCCCTTCTCTCTCTTTCTGACTACCATGACCCAACCAGCTCCTCCCAGGAGGGAAACAAATGTGCCATGTTTGTGGGTTCAATATTAGATATCATTTCCTTCTCTCATCTTCTTTCCTTGGACCCAACTGACCTTAGACTGTTTAGACTGAAAACAGGAGACAATATAAAATTCTCCTTCTTCAAGTTGCAAGTATCAGGTATCACGATTCAGGAACAAGAAAGTAATTTAAAACCCATGGAATAGGGCTAGGGAGATAGGTGGTTGTTTAAGTTCCTGCCTGGCAAGTGAAAGGACCCAAGTTCGATTTCCAGTAGCACATACCATATTGTCAGGCCGGCCACTGAAGCCACGTGAGTTGGCACACACCTGTAATCTCACCCCTGAGGAGGTTGAGACAGGATCACTATGAGTCCAAGCTGTGTAGCAAGACCCTGTACCCAATAAATAAAGGAATAAAGATGAAAAAACATCATACAATAAAGGCAACTAGGAAAAGACTTCACAAAGGTCTAATAAACATGTAAAGAGTGTCCCTAAATTTACATACACACATTTCACTCAAAGACTGGTTTATTTGTTGTCACATTCCTCAGTTATATGCTCTGTCTTTCCGTGGTCCCCAATTTCTTTCAACCTTAATGTAAGCTATCATTTTCTTTATGATCTCCATTATGTTTATATGACCTCTGACATTAGCCTGTCTTCTACTAATTTCTAAGTAAACTACAGCTAAATTTCACCCATTGATTACTATTTTTTTTTTTTTTTGGCCAAACCAGGGATTGAACTCAGCCCCTTGCACTTGCCAGGGAAGCTCTTATTCCACTGAGCCATCTCCCAGGCCCCATTTGCCATTAAAGTTCAGTACGTCTGCATAACAAAAATATACACTAATAAGAATGAAAAAGAAAGGGTATAAAACTGTCCATTTCCTTCACTGACCTAAAGTCATATAACGCATATAATGTTTATTTATCTTTGCAATATATTCACCAAAAACAAACTTTTAGGAAATAGTGGAGCTGCACTATTAGGATTATTTAATTAGTTGACTGAAAAACCAACATTATTTGTTCACTTTGTTAGCCCATTCCAAACAACCTGTGGGAGAATTTTTCCAATTATATTTTAGGCCCCAGTCAGGGAAACTATACAAGCCATACTTCATCTGTTTCAGTATAAGAGGGACAAGTTTCCTGAGTTTACTTTTAGAGGAACAAGAACATTTTACTAGTTTTTTTTTCTACCCATATTCTAAGGCCCAAGTGAGGATGAATATATGAGTCACAGAAATTAATTACTTCAAGGGCTGGGGAGATGGCTCAGTGGAGTAAGCGCTTCCCTGGCAAGTGCAAGGGCCTGGGTTCAATCCCCGCTTCTGAAAAAAAAAGAAAGAAAGAAATTAATTACTTAAGAGTGTTGAGTGGATACCAATTAGCCACAGGAACTAGACATATCATAGGATGAAATTATTCAAAAGGCCATGATTCCAAGGTCTTTACTAAAGACTCATAAAAATGCATTGCTATTGTCCTCCTTCTCTGCCAGGGCTGTGGGGCCCATGACAGTATCCTGCATGTGGATCTCCAATCCCTCTCCCATCGTCTTGAGTCCAGACATATTTCTCTCTCTTTCCCTTCTTAAACACACACACACACACACACACACACACACACACACACACACACATACACTCACACACTAGGATAATCTAGTCAGCCATGACCTGACCTCTAGCTTAGAAATCCATGATGATTTGCCATTCCCTAGTAGATGAAACCTAAACAAAACAGTATGGGCATTTCAGATTGTTTCAGCACCTTTTACCAGCCAGCCTTACCACTGTCCATTCCTGGTGAACATGCATACTATGCATGTACGGATAAACCACACTTCCCTGCTACCCAGAAAGCTCTGTGTTCTTTCATGCAGCTTCACACAAAATGGGACTTCTGTATGTCCACCTCCTTCACATACTCCTCCCAGTGTATTTCCTGTTATCATTGATAAGAAAATTAAATTGCCTTTACCTGAATTCTTTCTCAATACTAACAGGACAAGTGAGTATAGTTACTCTATGCCTCACCACCATTTTGTGAATGGATTTACTAAAAAAGATATCACATTGCATCAGAATTAAGTCTCCCTCTCCCCATTGGACATTGAGCATAGAGGTCAGGTCTCACACATCTTTCTGCTCAGGGAGGGCATTTCAGTCCATTCATTCATTCATTCTTTCACTGAATAAAGATGGCATTATTGCTGGGCATTTTATTAGACACAGACTCCCTGTCATATAGATTATAAGTTAGTTGGAGAGATGGACACTAGGCAATACACAGATGAATATACAATCACTGCCTGTGACCTATGCTTTTATAGAAAAGAACAGCATGCAGACAGAGAAGAAAAATAGATAAAAGAGCTAACTTAGCAGAGGAGGAGGTAGCAGGGATGACATTTCTGAGAATGTGGCATTTAAGTTAGATCTATAGGATGGGCAGAGCAAAGCCAAGAAAAGAGTGAGAAAAAGCCTGTGTGAAGGTCTCAAAGCAGGAAGAAGCTTGCGGAGGGAACTAAAAACAGGTCAGTGCAGCTAAAACTGGTGAACAAGGGGAGAAGATGAAGGAGAGACCGAAGCATGAGGCCAGGAAGAATCACAGAGTGGGGCTCTTGTCAGAAATGAAGTGTAATTCAAGGGTTAATAATGTTGAGAGAGAATTTGAGAAACAGAAGGCACATTATCTTCACAGGAACAAAAGGTTTCATTCCTCAGGGATCCTGGGTGAGAGATTACCTGAGCAAATGGTAGGATGGAGGGCCCAGAGTGGGGAAGCTTGTCGTTCTTCCTTACAGAGCAGAATTATTGGCAGTCCCTCCTGAGGCAAGCTGACTATATTTGTCACCAAGAACTACGGTTTCAACCATTTCAAAAGCTATGAAATCACTCCCTTATGACTGAGACAAACATGGAATGTGTCCTCAGAGGAGTGATGTTCTGTTTAAGGACCAGGTCACAAGCGCCATAAATAAGCACAAATGAACTCTGCACTCAACGTCTCCACTAGGATTCTGAAAGACACCCTAAGCTTGACTTGCCAAAAATGGAATTTACCTTCCCCAGTTCATCACCCCGTTGTCCCCATGTCTGCCTATCTAACCCGCCCCCCTTAGTTCCTCTCATGCTAACTCATGGCACTCCTATAAACCTCAGGCATCACACTGCCCTTTCCTCTCCTCTCCATACAGCACCACCCACCACCATGCCCCGCTAATCTCACTTCCTAAATCTCCTCAGATCTAACAATATTCCTTCACCTCGGCCACCACCACCACATGGTTGAAGCTATTTTTGCCTCTCTTGGATTATTGCTGGCTCATATTGTTGGATATTCCCTATCAACTCTTCAACCAGTTAGTCAGAGAGGTATTAAAAAGTCTTTCTTTCTAGACACCATTAACAAAGTTCTATTATCTTTATTCAGTACCAGATATTTTCTTTCATGGAAAAATCAGTTAGCATGCAGGCTAAAGTCCAACATAATGTTCGTGCCTCTAATAAGCTGGCCCAGCTATTCAGCCCCAGCTCTTTGCAAACTTTGCTGCTTTGAAGATTTCCAATCCACCTGTACTTACTATGGGAGTGTAAACACTCTTTTCCTTCCCTGCCCTCTGAGCTGCCTCTTCTGACTAAATCCTATGCACACCACAGGTCAAAACTTTGATGTGGCCTCCGTGAGCCTTGCCTAATCCACCACACCCCCCACACACTTTAGGGTCACGGTCCCAGAAAAACCTGTAAGCTTCTCCAATCCTACAGATCCTTTTATATGCTATTGAAGTTCCTATCTGGCAGTGATGGTCTCTTCTAGAGCCCCTAAAACATCCAGGCTTGAATTACTAAATAGGGTGAAACAATATTACTGTTGCCCTATAAGACATTGTTATATGAGTTGAACATGAGTCATTTTCTGCCAAAGAATAAGAAAAGAAGGTCTATATATATTTGAAAGTGAGGCTGCATTGTGAATTTTATATGGTATGGCTATAAGCATTTTTATTTTCAGGGGTCCTTTTTTACAGAGGGAGAGAGAGAGAGAGAGACAGACACAGACACAGAGAGAAAGAGAGAGACAGAGACAGAGGAAGAGATGGAGAGAAAGAGAGACAGAGACAGGGACATAGGAAGAGAGGGAGACAGACAGAGTAAGGAAAGAGAGAAAGAGACAGAAAGACAGAGACAAAGAGACAGAGAAAGAGAGTGAGAGGAGAGAGACACACACAGAGAGAGGAGGGACAGAGAAGAGAGAGATAGAAAGACAGATATACAGAGAATAGGTGAAGAGAGAGAGGGGAGAGACAGAAAGAGAGACAAAGAGACAGGAGAGAGATAGAAAGACAGAGAGACAAAGAGACATAGAGAGAAGAGAGGCAGAGACAAAGAAACAGAGAAGAGAGAGACAGAGAGAGAGGAGAGACAGCAGACAGAGAGACAAAGAGACAGGGAAAAAAAGGAGAGAGAGACAGAAAGACAGAGAGGGAGAGACAGCTGACAGATAGACAGAGAGACAAATGACAGAGAGAGAAGGAGACAAGGAGATATATATATATATATATATGATTGGTAGAATTGTAACAAAGACAAATATATTATTATTATATAATAAAAACTTTCATCTCTACACTGTGCACTTACTTTTCTCCCAATTTCAAAGGCAATGCCAAGATCTTCCCAGAACTCTAAGGGGATTTTCAGAGACCCAAGGCCATCACCTGCTGGGTGCATCAGCCCCAGCCATTGTCTGCAGTGTGGCCTGGTATCAGAGAATTTGGCTGCTGGGGTTGCTTGGGTGACGTGGTGGCTGCGGAAGCAACAGGACATCCTGGAGGGAGGCAGAGCAGATGCCCCACATACTCAGAGGACGCCGGGAATGCCAAGGGGAGCCTGGCAGGCCAGGGCACTCCTGTGACCGAGAGGGCATGTAGGATGGACCCTTCAGACACACAGAAATGGAGATGGGCTGCTTTGTTCCATTGTCAAGGTCACAACAGGAAGGAAGCAGCACACCCAAATAGAAAAGTGTGTGGAGGATATTTACAGTGGTATAAGGGAAGCGGAAAGCTGAGGGCTTGCGAATGCTCTAAGAGTCAGCCTTCAGCACAGAGAGCAGTGAGGACAAAGACGGTGGTGGCTCTGCAGAGGCAGTGGGACATCTGGCCATGCAGTGTGACCGGGATCTCACTTGTCGTCACAGCTGACGCCTCCCGCGATCACTATGTGTAGCCCACCGATTGTTCACAGCCATCACTAGGTAGAGCATTCAGTGACAATGGAGACCTCAAGGCAGCCTGAAGTTGCATCCTTAACCCTGTTCATGATGTTTAACACATAGGAGATGCTTATTAAATATTTATTAAATAGGCAAATCGGTGAATGAACAAATGATTGGGGTGAAAAATAAATTCTAAGGTTTACCTCCCTAAATTCAAGGGTACCAAAGTATGTTTGGAGGAGAGCTTAGGTCTTCCAAAAGAAAATGGAAACTCCAATTGCCAGCATGTTCCAGACAAGAAAGAAGAGCAGAGACAAGCTGGGGTAAGTCTGGGAATATTACCACGGGCTCTGGAAATTCCAAACTGCGACAAAACTATCAAGTCCTTAGAGCTTGATTCAAACTCTGGTTGAATATTAAGAAATTATAGTACATATAGTTAATATGATATTTGTTGCTTAGTAATTTTCCTTAGAGACATTTTTTGCCTACTTAGTCTAGCAAAAGAACTTTTATTTATTTTATTTTATGTTGCTGTTGGGACGGGGCCTTGTTTCACAGTTCAGACTTGTAGTTATCCTCCTGTCTTAGGCTCCCCTACACTGGGGATCAAACTCAGGACCTTGCACTTGCCAGGCAGTTACTTAGACCACTGAGCTATCTCTTCAGCCACAAAATAACTTTCATTAAAAGCTATGAAATATCCAGTAGGATATTATATACATTTTTTTTTCTTTTATGTATTTGGTACAGGGTTTCACTATGCAGCTCAGACTCATAGTGATACTGCTGTTTTCAGGCTCCTCAGCACTGGGATTAGAGATGTGTACCACTATGCTCAGTCTCCATGGTAGCTCAAGACTCCCGGGGGTGGGGCTTCCACAGCACATCGTGCAGTGCCAGTAGGTTTTATTTTATAGGTTTGATGGCCAGAGTAAAGGAGCCTATAATGGCATACACCACTCTCTATCGTGCTCAAGATACCCTAAGACCAAACCTTCATGGTAGCTCTGGCACTGACCCGGCTTACTCAGCATTACAGCATAGCTTTATTCTATCTTGAAATTCCCAAGTCCGGGAAGATTCTTCCATCTTAGGTAGACCTGAAAAATGCACCTTGTTCTTTGGTACAGGAGTTACTTTTGCATTATTTCTCAATATGTGATTGACAAATGCAATTATTTCCATATGATATACCTTTTGATTTTGTCCCATGCCATTTCAGTTTTTACTGCTCTTTCCTATTACTTTCTTTGAGAAGATAGTTTTAATCATTAAAAAAGATATACCACCTAAATACCACTGGGGTAAGTGCAGTTTGTTTCCATCCTCCAGTGCATTCTCTCTGTCAATCAGCGAGTATTGGTTAACTTTGTTTTGTTGTAATAAATATCTCAATAAATATATTTAATAGAAGCAGAGGTTTACTTTTACTAACAGTTTTGAAGGTTCAAGTTTATTTTGGGAGTGATTCATTCCTTCAAGGCCTCTAGTGAAGCAATAGCTCCTCACAGGAGGAGTATGTGGCATAGCAAAGCCACTAGCCTTGTGGCCAGAAGTGAGAAAGAGAAAGAAGGAGCTTCAGTATAAAGGTGCACCACCAATGACTAAAAGACCTCCCACTAAGCTCCACCTTTTAAAGGTACCACTGCTTCCCAATAGCACCATGGACTGGGCACCCAGACTATAACACATGAGCTTTTTGAAGCTATTTATCTAAACAGTAGAACATATAAAAAACTTGAAAAGAGATCATCATATGCATTACAGTCTAGTTAAAAAAAAAAACTATTTTGCTCTTGGGACAGCTGTTAAAGCATTGCTCTGGAATCTAAATACATGCACTCTTCCATCTTATCCAGGAGCATGCTGCTCTTCGAATGAAATTACTGAAAAGTGAATTTGCTTTCAAAGCAGCAATGTAAATTTACTCTGGAAACCTCACATACTTTAGAAATATTGGAGGAGGTGGGCCACCTCCCTGCTCTCTTGATCACTCTGTTTCCTGCTTGCCATGCCATGAGTCGTTTTTCCTTGCTACAACTCTCTGACATGCTGCTCTTCCTGGGAGCCAGCTGTCTGTGGACTGAAACTTCGAAAAACTGTGAGCTAAATTCAACCTTTCCTCTTTAAATTGTGGTTGTCAGGTAGTGCATCAATCAAAATATAACAAATACAGGTTACTTACACTTACATCAATAAACACACAAAATTCAAATACTAAGTGGAAATACAAGGTAATGCATAGATGCACTACAAAAACTTGTGGTTGCAGATTACTATGGCTAAAATTCATTTTCTCTGATGTGAACATGGCCACAGAGTGGCTTCCATACAATACTTCGATAGCCAGTGCTTGCATGTTCCTTCTAAAATCAAATCAAAATCATGTTGAACTTTATTCTCTCATGTCGTAGGATCAAGACCCAATCCTGAATTGAAGCATGATAGGTCCAAATGGATTCGTAGAAGAAACATGCAACCCCAAAGCTATTAGATGTATCAGAATAGTGTAGATATCCTGCGCTACAGGTCTACTGGGGCCACTGTAACTTAGAATGGAGTATTGGAATCCAAATGAGATAAAAGTGGCCAGCCTTGCATTCAGGAGTGGCTAATACAGCATCTTCTACAAAGAATGGCATGGTGACATTCATGGCTAGAAGGACCTGGCATGTTGCATCAGAATCCAAGTGGGCTGAAGGAGTTACCAGAGAGGGGCAACAGGTTTCACAAAGGGGATTCACTAACAATAGTAAATATGTGTATGATAATGCAATCAAGTTTCTTACCATTGCAAAGACATGTTACAAATCTTGAAAGCAAAATACTACATGTATCCTCTGGTTCAGGTTTGGGTTAGTTATCTGTGCGAATTCACTGGGATAGAAGGTTAGTGAGAATAGAGAGAAATAGAAGCACATGTTTGCATACTATACCAATATCTACAAATACACATACATTGCATTTCTTTAGCCATATCCACTGAAAAGATCTGAGAGAAGCAGATCTCAATAATGATAAATGCATTTGTCTCTCACCTCTTTGATTCTAAATAGCATTGTCTATTGAGAGAATGGAGTATCTTTGGAGAAAGGGTTTAGCTCAGGACCATGGCAGAGGAAGTGCAAGACAACTCAAGAACATATTTTTGTACCCCAAACAAGGGAAGTGCCCAAAGAATGACAAAAAAATTTCAAAATGACATAGAAGGCAATTTGAATAGGTTGCCATTTCTAAAATAAATTCAGGAGAAATTCCCATCCACAAAAATAACACCTGTAACAAATTATAGCCCTTTGAAGAAAACTGGCAACCATGATTCCAAATAATTTATGAATAAATAAACTGAAGTGACTTAAATGAATAAGTGTAGAGTTAAATGAGAGATAAACTACACACTTCCAAATATTTCCTTACAAGAATACATTTGAAAAAAAAGAGATTAGTGATTTCAAAATATAAAAATCTAGTAGGCACCTCTCAGGCTTTCACAGAGAACAAATTGGTCAAGCAATGGCTGTGACTCATCCACATGGCTGACACTAACAAAGGATCCACAAACTGCAGTACAGGGTTTCAGGGTAAATCCTGAGAGGATTTGAATGACCTTGTCAGATACAAAAGTTGCATTTTTAGTTATATAGGTTTTGCTTTAACTTACTATTAACCATCCAGCAGAAAAGTACAACCACAAGGTGTAAAAAGTAAAGTAACATTAATATGCTGAGCTGTAAAAGGCTCAAGTCAATAACTTCTGATATTGCCAGTTCTGGCAATAACCCACTACTGTTATGGGCTATTGGACTATGTTGGGTTATTTTGCTGAATTCAAGTACCTACAATCTTCATACTGGTTTCAAGTATAAAAAGATCCTTTAAAGACTGCACCAAATACAGCTACTTAACCGCAGTGGAACACCCATCTCTGACAAAACAAAATGAGAAAAGGAGATGTGCTGGGAACCACAAAGCTAGGAAATAAATTAAATACATGTAGGAGGGACTTGGCCCAGTGCCTAAGCAAACAAGCTACATCACTCCTAAGATGAATATCCTGCCTGGTTAAGGTTTGCTATCAGTTGCTGAGCGACCTAGTGTCAAGCATTACGAACTTCACGAAATATCAATAAAGGACAGTTTTGTTGTGAAAAAAAGAGGAAAAGGAAAAAATATATATAGAGAGATTTATATACAAGAGAGTTAGGAAAGATATACAACTATTTTTTCTTAATTCACTGAGAATAAAAGTTTGTATTAATGATGTTTAGACAAGATATCATGTCTGCATCTTGTCCTCTGAATAACTACTACAAAGACAATAAAATGCATTGTATTAATTATTGCAAGCATCCTACAAACCTGTTTTGAAACTGTTATGTCACTATTTTGCCTTTTATCTCTTTAAAATGAATAAAAAAATTTAAGCAAAATCTAGCTGGAATCATTTAAGGTAGTGGTTAAGATAATGTCATTTATAGCAGGCCTATCTAAATCAAGTGCCACTAGATAAAACTTAATAACATAAGGTCAGTTCTGTGATTGTCTTGACAAATATGCATAATCCATTGCTAACAACAAAGAACCCGATTTGAAAGGTATTCTACAAGGTAACTATGACATTATGTTTAAAAACATAAAGACCTTGGGCTTGGGAGATAACTCAGTGGAACAAGTGCTTGCCCTGGAAACACAAGGTCCTGAGTTCAATCCCTAGTACTGAAAGGGGAAAAAAAAAGTAGAAAGACTGAGAGATATAGCAGATAAATCCAACTGGTAGTCTGAATTGAATCCTAAGGACATCAGTGTAACTAGTAAATTTTGAACAAGGCCTGAAGATAAATGAGCCTTAAATATTAACATAGTTCGTCAGTATCAATTTCCTGGTTTTGTTGGTTACACTGTGGTTATGTAAGAAAAGTCCTTACTTGTAGGAAATACATGCTAACTAATGTTTCAAGGGTAATGGGGCTTAGGTCAACAGCTTACTTTTCAACAGTTCTGGGAAAACAATGGTTTCTGCACTATATTGACAACATTTTTACAAGTGGATGGGCCTTAAAATGTTAACTAAATGTTTTGAAACAAAGTTTTCATAACAAACACCTCTTCATGGAGTACATCAGCCTTGGCAGAGGGTAACCACCAATCCCAGATACACATAGAATGGAACCCAGAAGCAGATTAGAAAATGAAGGTAAAGCAAGCACTGACAAGGCAGAATGTCTAAACTAGACTCCCAAGATGGTCCTAACTGGAAGAGTTTTCTACGAGTACCCTACTGATTAGGGATTGGTAATGACTGGCATTTGTTCTGTGAGAATATAGAAAACTGGTCAATGTTTGTTTAGTATTGAGATTTCCGTTTGTCTCAGTTCATCCTTTGGCTGAGTTTGTACTGTCTTGTATCTTGAAGAGGTCAAATGGTAGAGATTCTGTGGCTCCTACTCTCTTGGGGAATAGAGGACATGCCTTGCCAGGATGACCCATGAGGAGTGAAAACTGCTGCCTGAGACTCAAACCTGTGAACGTGATGGAAACTCAGGCTGGCTTATACAAGACCCTGTATGGAAAACTTCAGTGAAGTGCAATTCCATTCATTCTTTTTCTTTTCTTTTCTTTTTTTTTTTTTTTTTTTTTTTTTGGGCAGGGGGAGGAGTTGAAGACAATTCATTCACAAAACAACTTACTTTGAATTGGTTGAAAACCAATTATGATACACTTGCATAAAAACATTATATTTAAAAGAAAAATTGAGTTGAGAGGTTCTTGTATTGCCCAAATAGGTCAAATTCAAGTAAAAAAATATATAAGCACTTTACAAACTTCTCAATTCTCAACTTGCATTTAAAATTTTTACATGATAAGATGATTTTATTTGAAGTGCAAAAATGTTAAGATGTATTAGAAATGTATTATTCTGTATTTTTGTTTAGTCTCTTAATATTATGTCTTTCTTTTTTCTTTCTTTTTTTTTTTTGGTAGAACTGGGGATTGAACTCAGACCCTTGTGCTTGCCAGGGAAGCACTTATCCCACTGAGCCATCTCTCCAGCCCCAATATTGTGGTTTTCTAAATATTTGCCCCCAGAGGCTGATTTACTTTCATTTCCTTCTTTTTCAAATTCCTTCTCTATAAAAATATGGCTCACTGGGTGCTTCTCTTTAAAGTGATAAATGTATTAAGAATTTCAGAAATAAAACAAAAAATGACAATAGGAAATAACTGACATCTGCATCCCTATTTCAAGTTTTTCATACCAAAGAAAAAAATTATGTTTTCTGTAATTTAATTAGCAATGTAGAGTACAATGAAACACTTATTATATTTACTTTAATATTGTTGATTAATAACTTCATATTTCTCTTTAAAATAAAGTATATATTTCAAAAGGCAAATGATGCTCTTTCCCCCAAATGGAGCTAAAATACAGAATACTAATTTCACCAAAGGTGCTAGCTCACTGTAGTTTTTCCCCCATTTTTAACCTATAAGTGGCTTCCCCTGGCATTAATCACATAGTTCCATGTATCTATATTTATAATTTTAACAGATACTTCATAAATATGGAATCAGGCTATTATCTTGATAATGTGCCACTTTTCTATAAATACAGAGATAGGGTAATTACCACTAGAACTATTTGATAAAATTCAGAAATAGATAAATAATGAATAAGTCTTCCATTCAGTCATTAAAATTCAGAAAACAAAGCAAAATATATTTAGCCATTATCCTTTTGATGAATTTGGCTCTCTGCCTTCAAACCACTACCAATTTCAGCTGGCATATAAGGAGCATTTTATGAATACTGCCCAGTGTGCGGTGAACTGAACTGGAGACACTAGTCAATAACAACCCATTAGCATTATCCAAATGAAGAAGCAAATTAAGCATGAAAAAAAATACTTTAAACCATAGAAAACTTGACATGTAACAGCCTGGAAATGTATGAAGTTCAGTGTGTTCTAGAACCTGCTATGCTTTGAAATTGAGAGACAGGCTTTCTCACAAATATATTTCAGTTGCTATAGGTTGTCATGTAAATATTGAAGAATACTAATCTGATTTTTCATTTGTCTATGACTTTACCCCTGTAATATGACTGAAATGAACTCATATGTCCTCTCTAGAGGTCCAATTCAGTGCATATCATATCACTCTCAAGATTGTCCAGCTTATAAAAGAGCATTATATTTCAACCGCTCACTCTAGAAATACACATTGCATTGTTACGCTGTAGGTTTTCAATTACTCAATACATTTCTGAAGTATTATTTATTGAGAAACACTTACTATATTTACTTTTACATTGTTGACTAATAACTACATACCAGCGCAGTTATTAATAATTACTGGAAGATTTATAATTATTGCAATAACATATCATTCTTGTTGTTTTAAAATCTTAAGTTTGTGTGAACTATTAAGTAACTACAGAAAACTAATGCATGTATCAAACAACTCTCACCTTTATTTTGTTTTTTTTCATAGCATTTATGATCCAAATTAATATGCAATGACTTGTTTGTAGTTTTCAATTGCATCAATTGAAACTATTTCGAATGAATACATTCTTTTATTTTGCTCTTTATTTATGATTTGGGTCTTTCATGTAAGAGAAATCATGTGAGATTTAAGGTTGTTTCTCTAACTAATTACACTTCCCGTTATGATCTCAACAAGTAAAGAGCAAAATAAATGACAGATAAGAGGAAGTAGAGAGATGGATCTTTCTCCAGTGGCAAGGTGCTCAAGAGATGGAGGGAAACAGAAGAAAGGGAGTAAAAGGGGAGGGAAGAAGAATTAAGTGTGTCATGTACCAATTCCACACAAAGAATTAAAACATTATGTACTGTAAACATATACTAATAAAAACAGGGCTGGAGAGATAGCTTAATAGGGCCAGGGAGATAGCTCAGTAGAATAAGCATTTGCCTGGCAAGCACAGAGTCCTGAATTCAATCCCCACTGCTGCAAATAAATAAATAAATAATAAGAATAAAAACACATTTTAAGAAGATGCTATCTATATTAGGACAATAGAATTGTCTGCAATATAGCATGTTCCATGATTAGAGATGTAAGTGCAACCAGGGTAGGTCAGTAATCATCAGAAACTGAAAACATTTCTATATAATGTAACAAGTTTGAGAATTGTTGAAGCTATTCCATTTAAAGTGAAATGACAAGAATAATTTGAATGCTTCCACCTCTCTGGTTTCATGAATAAAGATAATTATGAAGTGGTATTATGGTTTACGATTGTTTATCTCACCCCTTCTTCATTTTTTTTTTTCTTCTACAAGAGAATAAACTCATCAAAGTGATGGATCGCTATAGAAAGGATTTTGGTCTAAGAGTGTGCATCAGAATCTCTCGCAATGTGAAAGCAGTCTTGTATAGTACATAGTTAGGGAAAAAAAATAGATGGTTTTAATATATTTGTACCACAGACAATTCTACAATTATTCATTGAGTTAAATCAGAACAGTCTTTTAAAAGTATTTTTTTATGCTTTTATTCATGTATGTGGTACATGGTCTCACTATGCAGCTCAGACTTACAGGTATCCTCCTGTTCTCAGCCTCCCTGGCACTGAAATTACAGGCACACGCACATCTGATCTTGGTGGCCAGATCAGTACACCCAGGGGTGGGCCCAGCGCAGCATGTGGTGCTGGAGATTGAACCCCCACTTGTCTAATCAGGCACTTAGTCTGCTGAGTTATTTCACTGGCTCTAGAATGACCTTTTCTTAATCTAAGATTTAAGGTTTTTTGTCCTTACCTTTGCACCTTATATTATTTCTCTCTCGCGCTCTCTCTTTCCTCCTACTTTTTCTTTTATTTTTTAATTATTATTGATTCAATGAGCTTTATTTGGCAGATTCATATTGCACACAACATACTTTGATCCTTTGAATCCTGTCACCCCCATTCATAATCTCCTATGCTCCCCATTTCCTCTAATTACACATATTATTTTCTTTTTCTTTTCTTTTTGTTTTTGCAGAACCAGGGATTGAACTCAGGCCCTTGTGCTTGCCAGGGAAGCATTTATTCCACTGAGCCATCTCCCCAACCCCTCACATATTATTTCCTAATGAATCAAATTCTATTGAGAATGTAAAGATCTTCAGCCTTCTAAATCACTCCTCAATTTTTCACTTATATAAAATTAATCTTAGACAGCTACAGAGGTGAAATAATCCAGACTTGGACAGAACTTGGGTGAACTGGTCTGTCTTGGCAGCTGCCAAGACAGAACTCAGATGAATTAGTTTGCCTACAAATTCCTAATTTATGATCTGTTTTGATATGCAACTACAATCTTTGCTTCTGTAGTCTTAAGTACAAAACCATTAGTTACCAAAGTTTGTCAATTTCTAAATTTCACTTGCTGTTATTATTATTGTTAATTGTACCACTGCAACTGCAATAACGTCAATCTTAACCATATGTTCTCCCTTGGGTAATAATATTAGGAAGCACTGGGGTAAAAATATCACCAAAGCCCTATACCAAAAGACAGAAGACGGTGCCAAATAGAAACCAGTATCCAACTCTGAAGCAAAGAGAAGACAGGATCTTGAGACAGACACAAACCAAGAAGCTCTGACACACAGAAGATATCCCTGGTTAAGTCTATTTGTAGAGTAGCTCTGATAATAGAGATATAGCTCTCTACTATCAAAAATTCACAAAAATTATCACAGAAATCAGAACAAAGAGTTTTTGTGAAACAGAAAATGACAAGATGAAGGAAAAAAAATGCAATTTCAGGATCCCAGCTGATCCAGAATTTGTCCAGGAGGCATCACCATAGAAGAAATTGGAAGTCACACAACTAAAATCTCTGAAATTATTGTAGCCGAAGTAAAGAAACAACTCCAAATGGTTATAGAAGAAATCTGACCAGAAATAATGTTTCAGGTAGAAAAGAAATTATAACCATAATGAAAGAATTACTGAACATAGCTAAAGAAGACATTGATTAATAGAAAAATAGACTAGCATAGAAAAATGATGGAAACTTTGAATGAGCAATTTAGGTAAGAAATACAATGCATGTTTAAAGAGATATCCATAAAATCTATGTAGATTGTTTGAAGAAAATTGAAGATAAGACTTTCAGACCTTAAAGACATCATTTTAGCTAGCAA
Source organism: Ctenomys sociabilis (assembly GCA_004027165.1). NCBI lineage: Eukaryota > Metazoa > Chordata > Mammalia > Rodentia > Ctenomyidae > Ctenomys > Ctenomys sociabilis. The sequence continues at coordinate 22,565 of PVKA01011366.1, forward strand.
CTAGGAAAGGAAAGATCTCTTAAAAATACCAAGGAACTAGAAATAATAATTCAATAGCTACAAGACTATGCACAGATAATCAACACAAGATTAATAGTGTCAATGGAAAAAGAGTCAACGCAAATGACATAAAAAAATTACAGAAGTAATAGAGGAAAACTACCTAAACATAGGGAAGCAATATGACATACAGATAAGTGAATCATAGAGAACTCAAGGTAGCATCAACCAAAATAAATAGACACCCAGACATACAATAATCAAGATTCCAGCAATTCATCAAAAGAACAACACACTAAATGCTGTGAGAAAAAAAAGAGCATCACATTTAAAGGAAAGCCCATCTGAAAGACAACAGATTTTTCAATAGAAGCCATCAAGTTAAGAAAAGCAGGGAATAAAGTATTTGAGTCCTGAAATAAAACAACTACCAACACAGACTGATATACCCTGCAAAACTCTCTTTCAAAATTAATGAAGTAAAATATTCCCAAGTCAAAGAACAGCTAAAAAATTGATAACCATCAAACCAGCCCTACAAAGAATACTGAAAGTTATTCTAGATAGAGATCAAAATAATCACAGCTCCAAGGATAACAACAGAGGATGAAAGAAAAGAATAACAACAGAAAGAAACCACAAACAGGGAAATCAATGAAACACAGGACAAGTAGGAAGATTACACACCATGACCAAGTGAGATTGATCCCAGGGATGCAAGGATTGTTCAACATATAAAAATCCATAAGTGTATTATATACCATATCAACAGAGCCCAAAAGAAAAACCACATGATCATCTCAATAGATACAGGAAAAGTTTTTGACAAGGTCTAACACTCATTCATTATAAAAAGTAAACCTACAAAGAATTGGAATAGCCTTTAATTCAATCTGATAAAAGCCATCTATGATAAATGAACAGCCAACATCATTCTAAATGGGAAAAAATGAAAGCTTTTACTATAAAATCAGGTACAAGACCAGGATCTCCACTATCACCACTCTTATTCAATATTACTGGAAGAAATAGTCATAGCCATTAGACAAGGGAGAGAAATAAAAGCAATAAGAATTGGAAAGGAGGAAATTAAAACACTGTCATTAAAGGATGACATGATACTCTATATGGAAGACCCAAAAAGCTGCACCAAGAGACTCCTCAGGTGAATGAACAAATTTAGTGACCTAACACAATACAAAGTCAATACCCCAAAATCAATAGCATTCCTCTACACAAACAATAAACTCACTGAAAGAGAAATTAGAGAAAGAACACTTCACAGTAACATCCAAAAAAAGAACTACTTATAAATTAATCCAACAAAAGGAAATAAAAATCTATACCATTAAAATTATGATGCTCTGAAAAATGTAAAGATACTCCTTGCTCTTGGGTAGGAAGAACAAACATTGTGAAAATCACCATACTCCCCACATTGTTATGCAGATTTAATGCAATCCCAATTAAAATAACAACACACCTCAGAGATCTAGAAAAGTTATTCCTAAAATTCATTTGGAAATAGAATATTAAAGGAAATCCTAGCCAACAAGAGCAAAGCAAGAGGCATTGTAATTCCTGTCTTGAAATTATACTACAAAGCTACAGTGGTAAAATCAGCATGGTACTGGCAAAAAATACAGATCACAGGATCAATGGAACACATTAGAAGATGTAGACACAACTACAAAGACACTCAGAACTACCTTATCTTTGAAGAAAGGGCCGACTAAAAGAAAGATAGCCTCTTTAACAAATGGTGCTAGAAAAAGTGGTTTTCCACATATGGAAAACTAAAATTAGAACCAGGTCTATACCATGCACTACCCTAAAGTCAAGATGAATTAAAGACTTAAACATTAAAGAATAAACACTAAATCTACTGGAAGAGAAAATATGTGGAAATCTTGAAGACCTAGGGGTAGGCAGAGAGTTAATGAACAAAAGCCAAACTGCGTTGGAAAATATTTTATCAACAGCTGGGATCTCATCTTATTGAGAAGTTTTACACATCAAAATAAATCATTAATAGAGTGAAAAGTCAATCCACAAATTGGGAAAAAATCTTAACCAACAGTCATTCAGACAAAGGATTTCTATCCAAAATATATAAAGAACTGAAAAAATCAGGCCTCCAAAATTACACACTCAATCAAAAAAATGGGGAAACAAATGGATATCTGATGTGAATATGTATTCTCATAGGAAGGAAAACAAATAAGTGAAAAGTTGCTCCACAGCACTGGTCTTTTGAGAAATGCAAATTAAAATACCACCAAGATTCCAACTCAATCCAGAAAATATGTCTATCATAAAGAAATCAAGCAATAACAAGTTCTCTAGAGACTGTGGTGGGAAATGAATCCTTCTTCACTATTGGTGTGAGTGTACACTGGTATAACCTCTATGGAAATCTATGTGGAGACTCCTCAAGAAACTAGGATTAGAAGTCTCATTCAACCTGTTCTTTACCCTCTGTGTATTTTTGCAAAAGAACTGAAAATTTTGCATCAGAGCAATATATGTGCATCCATGTTTATAGCAGTGCGATTTATCATAGCTAAATCTTGGAATCAACACAAATGCCCATCACCTGGAGAGTGGACAAAAAAAAATGTGGTATTTGTTTACAATGGAGTACTACTCAGTTATAAAGAAAGAAAAAAATTGGGGCTTTTATAGATAAATGGGTGCAACTAGATGCTGTACACCTAAGTGAAATAAATTAGACCCACACTTATAAACATTGTTTTGTCTCCCTAGTGTAAGAACCTGAAAGAATAAATTAAATCTGAAAACAAACAATAGTTATAGTAAAAGAGAAAAGAAACTGAACATATAGCATAAACAGGTGAGATGAGGGCAAGGAGAAAAGATAGGAAAAAAAGGAAGGGGAAAGAATCATGCAAGTATATACATAGGATTGCTAAGATGATTCTACTAATTTCCATCAGTTTATTGAAGGTAAAAATTAATGCTTAAAATTATTACTTCAAGCAACTTTATATTCTAATATCTATAATCTGAGCAATTAAATTGAAGGTGATATAACAATCACCATTGGGCCGGCCAGATAGCCTAGTGGATTAAAGTGCCTGCTGAGACAGACGCAGGGAACGGGGTTTGATCTCAGGTGGGCCATGCTGGCCCTGCCCCTGGAGCGTGCTGAAATGGGGACAGAGACTGGGCTGAGTAGCACACACCTGTAATCCCAGCCTTTGGAAGGCTGAGAACAGGAGAATCACTATGAGTTCAATCTTTTTAGTGAGGCCCTGTAGACCCCGTACTAAATTGAAAAAAAAAAAAAATACAGTCATCATTGAATAACTTTCATCTTGTTTGTGATTTTCAGTTGTTTTGTCTCAGTTGTTTTTTTTTTCTAAGTTGTATCATTTATAATGTCTTATCTATAATTTTTGTATTCTCTTCAAAATTTTTTTTAATTAAATGGACAAAAATCCTCAAAATTTATGGGAAAGAAGAGTTAATGTTTTAACTATTTGATCAATCTTACATATATCTAGTAGTATGACTAACAAACAGTATGTCATATAACAACCAATGTTAATTTCCTGTTCTTGTTTTGAAATTTTGTACCACTTTTATTGCTTTATGATGCTTTGTTTTTCCCTTTGTTCCAGTTTTTGCTTCTTTCCTCTTTAAAATAAAAATAAAACATTAATATTGCAAAGACCTACTCATAATAATGCATATATTTTTTCCTCAAATCCCTTTTGTTTTAAAAGTAAAATTTTTGTCACAAAAAGCCTGATATGGCTTGGAATATTTTAAAACAATAGGAGTTACTTAACAGGAATGAAGAAATCTTTACTCATTTGCATTTGTTAGCCTTAAGTTTTGAGAAACAAATGGATGAGGAAAAAAGAGTAATTTATCAAAAGTATGTCAAGAAAAGGTAGAAAATCTGAACAATTTCATAAATGGAAGGTCAAATAAAAAAGTAAAATATTTTTGGCACACAAAACAAAAATATTATGAGTTCTACTAAGAGGTGAAGGAAAAATGATCCCAATTTATGCTATAAACTAGCCTGAAATTTAGAGAAACAGTATAATTTCATGTAATTTATGGAGTCCGGCATAATCTTTATAATGAAGTTAGACAAAGACATTGTGAAAGAGAAAAATAATTGGCTATTTGTATGAAAACTGTGCTAGAGAAAATATTAGTAAACGAAATAGATATAGCCATATGTAAAAAAGTAAATAAATCTCATAACCATCCCTTTCATATCCTCAGGATGTAACTCTAATTTAACATTAGACATTAATAGATCACCAGATTAAAAGAAAAAATTCAGTATCTCTGAAGTTTATTGTTTAAATCTTAACAATCTGAAAATTAAAACCAATATCTTAATCTAAAATGTATTTCCTAACAATGACATAGAGAAAACTTAAATTCATATCAAACAGCTATCAAAATTCATATCAGAAGGATAAAATCAATCTTGTCAAGCATTGGGACAAGAATGGACTGAATGGAGAAGCCAGGGAATGAGATGGACCTTTCTAAGCCAAGCCCACAGGAACTTTCCACTTCCAATCCCACTCCACATACATGAGTTGTACCACCCATAATCCTGTCACCTTCCCAACATATGTGGTTTGATTAGACCTAAATCATAGCACCCCAAATGTAGGCTCTATATTTGTTTGGTTGACAGATCTGGTAGAAGTGATATCATGTCAGTTTCTAGACACAAGTCTGAAAAATTTGGCATGTCCACTTCCCATCTCTCAGGGTTCCATGGAATAAACCCAGGTCATCTTGCTAAGAGGAAACTATTGCCTACCCACGTGAGGACACCACAGTGAGCAGCCCTGGAGTGAGGAGAAGACAATGCTGAGCTATCTTCCTGCTGCTCAAACTCCCCCTTCCTCACCTTGCCCCTCCTTCTATCTTTAGGCACTGTGTCACTGCAGCCTTACAACTGTGGAAAAATATTTTGATCCAGAAATGTACAGCTTAACCCCAGAAATCATAAAAGGCAATGAGATTACCTTTGCTATTTTATGGTCTATTCAATAGATAACCAGAGCCGGGTGTGGCAACACTCAACTGCAATCCCAGAACTCAGAAGGCTGAGGCCAGAAAATACCTGCAAGCTCCAGGCCAGTCTGGGCTAAAAATGAGTTTAAGGCAGCTTGAACTGAAGAGTTTTAAACCATGACTCAAAAATATGAACAAAACTAATACACAACCAGGTAATCTCCATGAAAAAATAATTTCGCTAAATAACATTTTTATACGTCATCCACCCATAAAGATGGACCAAGACATACATTTAGTTCAAGTCCCTAAAAATTCTAACCAATGTCTTTACTGATACCCATCAAGAATAAAATGAAATCCTTTCTTTTCACATATTAAGAAACATTTTGAAATTATGCTATTATTAGATCAGTGCAGAATTTGAACAGAGATTAATAAATTTATCAAAATAAAAAGTTGAAATGAGAACTGCACAAATAAGAATGTGTCTAATATGATCCTAATCTAACTACTGACTGAGAATGCACACCATTTTCTACTAATGTTGCCAAGCAGTTGGTTTTCCATAATGGAAAGGAAAGTATTCACCTATACTTTACACCATATAGAATAACTAGTCTCAGGTGGACTAATGGCTTAAATATAAGACATAAAACTGTAAAATGTTATTAAAAATTGTAAATGAGTTATTTATAATATTCTACTAATAGTTCCTCAATACATTAAGAACTTCTACAAGCCCCTAAGAAACAACTTAGATGAATGGAAAAAAAAAAAAAAAAAAAAAAAAAAAAAAAAAAAAAAAAAAAAAAAAAAAAAAAAAAAAAAAAAAAAAAAAAAAAAAAAAAAAAAAAAAAAAAAAAAAAAACCTATGCTCTAGCATATCATGAAAAAGATACTGAATTCACCATTTAAATTCTTAACATATCCTAGTTAAAGGGTGCATTTCACTGCATGAACATTATACTTCGGTAAACAAATCTAAATTAAAACATGTAAAAATACTGAACCTTATAATTAATTTTATAAGCACAATTTATAGTTACAACTGGAAAACATTTCTCATCTACTTAGACTCTCCAAGTAATACAAATTCAATAAAGGAAGGTTTGTCAAAGACATGAGGCAGCTTGGATATCAATGCACTGCATGTAGCAATACAAATTAACGTAATTTTGGAGAATGAGTGATTGTTAATTAGTCATGTTTAGGGTGGTACAGATTGTATTACTAGTTTTTATACCCTAAAGAAACAAATATGGACACCATGAGTCAAACAGAAGAACATTATAGCACCATGAGAAATAGCAAAAATCAAGAAAGAATTCTACCAACAGTAAAACAGCTGAATATATTTTGGGATTCCCCCCAGACCACTGTCAGTGACTCCTGACGGCCGCAGGCTGCGCGGAAAGGACTCGGGGAGATGTGCCGTGATGGAGATTTCCCAGGCCACCGGACCTTGAATTGACCCAGAGCGCAGGCCCAGCATGGAACCCTTCAGTAAAACTCCCAGTAAAGAGGCTAGAGGCAAAACCCACCCTGCCGATTCAGGAGCAGAACATCTTGCCAGAGTGACACAAAGGGTTCACCTGCAAGGCTGCGGCAGGAAGAAGTGGAGCACAGCAGCCAGACCTAAGCCACACCCATATGGAGTCTGAATTTCATAGATCGGGATCTAGTATTAATGTAATAGCTCTATCTAAGCTCTACATGAAAGATTAATGTCAAGGGTATACAAAATGACAAAGAGAAAGAACAAAACACAGTCTCAGGCCCAGAGCCCACCCAGTATCAATGCAGAAGACTAGCTAGAGGAAATTAGAAATCACACACCCGAAATCTCTGAAATAATAATGTTGGAAGTAAAGAAACAACTGCAGAAAGGTATAGAAGAAATCAGACCAAAAAAATTTCTGAAGTAAAAATAGTAGTGATAACTATAATCTAAGAAATACTAAGTGCTCCTAAAGAATACACTGCTGAAAATAGAGCAGAATATAAAAATGATGGAACCCCTGAATAAGCAATACAGGAAAGACATAGAATGTATGAAACAGATTCAAAGTGATATACAGGAAATTAAAACCTCAATCACAAGCTGACAAATCTGATTGAGTGAAAGTGAAAATAAACTTTCTGACCTTAAAGATACCATTGCAGCTAGTGAAAAAGTAAGCAAAGATCTCTTAAAAACAATTAGGATGCAGGAAAAAATAATCCAACACCTGCAAGACAATGCAAAGATGAACAATGTGAGACTAATAGGCATCAATGAGAAGGAAGGAGTCTATACAAATGATATAAAAAGAATATGGGCAGAAGTAATAGCAGAAAACTTCCCAAATATGGGGCAACAATCTGGCATTCAGGGAACCAAAGCATATAGAACTCCAGATAACATCGACCCAATTAAAGCCACTCCCAGACATATAATAATCAAGATCCTAGAAATTCAGCACAGGAACAGTATACTAAAAGCCACTAAAGAAAAGAAGCAGATCACATTTAAAGGAAAACCCATCAGGATAATGTCAGATTTCTCTTCACAAGCCATCAAGTCAAGAAGAGCATGGAGAAAAGTACTTCAAGTCTTGCAAGAAAACAAATTCCAACCCAGACTTATATACCCTGAAAAACTCTCTTTCAAGTATAATGGAGAAGCAAAATACTTCCATGACAAAGAACAACTAAAGAATTTCATGATGGCAAAGCCAAGCCTACACAGACTACTAAATGATGCTCTAGAGAGGGAGCAAAATGATCACAACCCCATGAATGAGAATAGTAGTCTTTCAGTTATTCTTTTGTATACAGCAGCAAATATTTCCATCAGCACTCTCCTCAAATGGACTTCTCTTGCAGCCTCTGGGTTAAAATTCCATATGGGTCTGCAGGGTGGATTTCAAGGAAATAGCTGTAGCTCAGTCCCACAAGCAACACCTGACACAAGTAAGTGTCATGGTCATTATTCATGTCTACAACACACTAGAACTTTCTGTGATATCCTATCCCCACGTGATGGTCATTTATTTGTCATTCCAGCATTTATCTTCTGTTTTACTTTTAGTATTTCTTTACTATCATGAAAACTTTTTCTTAGTTCAATTGTTTTGAAACATTTAATTTTAAATTAGCATTTAATTTTCTGAATATTGCTTAATCTTAATTTTTGTTTTAAGATTTATGCTATATCTTTGAATTACAATTTATTTAAAAGACATCATATGATATCTTCTCCTAGTGTTAGAAACTTCAAAAAGTAAATTTCTTTTTTCTCTTGACTTTATATTTCTTCTTCCCTGTCCTTTATACACACATACACACACATATATATGAAAAAAAATCCGTGTATAACCCGACATAAAATTGGTACTGTTTCACAGAAATCTTGAGTGACCTTTTAAATAAGGGTTCATCTAACATATTTTATATAGTCTTGCATAGCTATCACTTTGAGAACACTTTATTGTTCATCCAGGAGCATACTGCAACTTCTCATGCCTTTTGAATTATGCTTTTTGTTATTTCCTGTATGCTATGTCAGGAGATATTAAAATATTTCAAGTTCATATAACTAGAAAATATTTTACTTTCAGTTTTCAAAGGTATGTTTGCTAAGTATAAAATTCAATGAGGATAGATCTTTTATTACTTTCAGAAAGAATTTAGATCTTCTTTCTTACACACCTGGTCCTTTTTTCTTCTTTTTAATATGGAATAAGATTCTATTTAATTTTGTTCTTCCATAGCTAATTTTTTTATCATAATGATATATGTGTACCTATGTTTATAGCAGCACAATTTGTGATAGAAAAATCTTGGAACCAACCAAGATGTCCATCACATGAGGAATGGTTGAAAAAGTTGTGGTGTTTCTATACAATGGAGTATTACTCAGCTATAATGAATGATAAACTTGAAGCATTTATATTAAGTGGATGCCACTTGAACATATACTTATAAGTAAAATAAACCAGACACACATAGCTAATATTTTTTATGTATATGCTTTAACCATGTTTTTCTTCATAATAAGTTTTGGGCAATTTCATTTGTGTTTCTTGGTATGATTTTAATTAAATTTCTTGTGCACAAGCTTCATTTTCTTGGAAATGTGGTATTATACATTGAACTAAATTCAGAAATTTTAAATCTTTGAATATTTATTACCTAATTCCTTTCTACTTTGAGAATTCTAATTATATGAATATAAGAAAAGGAAAGAAAGGAGCACGTAATGCTTACAATTTTTATTTTTACTCTGATTTTTTCTTGTCTTGAATTTCTTATAACTTTTTAGTTATTTTTTTAAAAAACTTATACATTCATATCTTGTAATCTAAAAAACTAATTTGCACATAGCATCATGTAATACAGCAACCATTCATGGATTCCTGCTACTTTGTTTAGTGAAATCTTGTATCATGTATAATGCTGTTTTCTTCTATCACTATTGTGTATTCTTTAAAAATAATAATAAAAAGTAAAAAAAAAATATACTTTGAAAATCAAATAATGTAAATTTGTGTCAGTAGAAATACCAGAATACCTGGTATTTACCTGTGATAGACTACAGGTAATATAAAACCACTTATCAATCAAACAAAAAAGTTGTAAAAATGTATACTTTATTTAAGAATGCATATATGATAAACAAATAAAACATGAGGTTAACAAAACAAGATGCAAGACTGTGGGTTCCTTGGCTTGTAGCAATGAAAGTGTATAGGAAGGAGTACCCAAATGCTGTAACACTGTACGTAGTGTCAAGCAGGGTGTGCACAAAATTGTTCAATACATTATTAATCATGTGATATATTTTCCTAAGTAGTCCATAAATAGATGTTAAGTGCCTAAAAAATTTATGGTTTCTTGTAAAGGTGGGGTCACTGTGTCAAATTAAGTCATAGAAAAAATATATATATATGTTTCAAATTGCAAGCACTGGTTTTGTGAAAAAGTTGTATCAAAATGTCAAGAAATCTGTTGTGCATTTTAGAAAGAGTTCAGAGGTTGACATTCTAATCTTAACTGAAAGCAGACTTGTTTGCCTGTTTCTACTTCAGAAGTCATCTTTCCAGGTGGTAGCAATGAAAACTGTCCAAATCTTGAATAAGAATGAATTAATTTTTATTACTCTTGTGTAGATAGGCAAGATTAACCTGATACTGAAATGTTACAAGATCAAGATCTCAGCAATGATTCTCAACCCTGCAACTATAATAGTCACTGAAAATGTAACTGAAAACAACCTTAGGGTCAAAAGGATGCATTCATTTGCTTTTTATGAGGTTCAAAATTTATGTCTCCTGACTCTCTTTGCACAATTTATATGATTTATCTGCCAAAGATGACACATGGGGATCCATGATTATAGAGGATTATATTCTAGAGCTTTCTGACTTGGTTTGGTTTGGTTTGCTTCTCTTCGCTTTGCTTTGGCTTGGCTTGATTTAGTCAGTTTAGTTTAGTATGGTTTGGTTTGATTTGGTTTGGTTTGGTTTGCTTTGGCTTGGCTTGGCTTGGCTTGGCTTGGTTTGGCTTGGTTTGGCTTGGTTTGACTTGGTTTGGTTTGGTTTGGTTTGGTTATTTGGTTTGAATTGGTTTGGTCTGGTCTGATCTGGTCTGATTCAGTCTGATCTAGTCTACTCTAGTCTAGTCTAGTCCAGTCCAGTCCAGTCTAGTCAAGTCCAGCTCAGTTTAATTTAGGAGTTTTGTCTTTATTTTGAATAAAAGTTCTTTTAATTGTTTTTATTACTATTTCTGTGATTTAACCAAGTGAAATGAAATTTGGAACAATCAGAAGAAGATACCAACCAGGAAGAAACTTATTATTCCATTTTTGGTGCCCTAATAGCTTAAAGCGTCACACTTTGATTCCTTTAAGGATACTAAGAGTGGAGTATCTTGCTTCTGTTATTACCTACAGGGAGGGTCAGTTGATCTGCTATATTAATTAGCATTTTGTGGCTACAACAAAATACCTGACATTAACAAATGCAAGGAGGAAAAGTATATTTTGGCCCATGGCTTAAAATCTTTCAGTCCACTATCAGTCAATTCCACTGTCTTGATGTCTGTGAGGAGCAGAAACATCTTTATGGAGGGAGGTATCCAGGCAACCTGACTTACTTCCTTCCATCCTGGAAAGGGAGAATGAGAAGGAGTGACATCTGTCCCCAGGATCACATTCCCATTACCCACTTTCTCAAACTAGGTCCCCTTTCCTGTATTCATCACCTCCCAGCAAAACTATCACATTACTCAATTTAATAACTTGATGTGGTTGTAGCCCACATGATTGGACCACTGCCCCAAAACCCATCAGCTGGCAATCAAGCCTTTAGCATGAGGGGAGACATTTTTTTTTTTATAATTTATACTTTTATAAGGCACTAGGGAGGCTGTAAACAGGAGCATTACTACAAGTCTGATCTATCCAGTGAGACCCTACAGATTCTGTCCTAAAAACTATATATATATATATATATATATATATATATATATATATATATTCAGTAAAAATACTATATATATATAATCAGTAATTCTCCTGTTTCAGCCTCCCAAGTGCTGGGTTTATAGGTACACATCACCATGCCCAGTCTCTTTGGCCCTCTCAGTGTATCCCAGGGGCAGGTCCAGCACAGTCCATTGGGATTTGGGTTGTCTTTTTATTGGCAGAACCAGGGATTGAACTCAGGCCCTTGCACTTGCCAGGGAAGCACTTATTCTACTGAGCCATCTCCCCGGCCCCCAAGCACAGTCCATTGGGGATCAAACCCAGGTCTCTGTGTTTGCCTAAGCAGATGCTTTAATCTGCTGAGATATCTGGACAGCCCTTGGGAGACATTTCACATTCAAAAAACAACACATGCCCAATATTTCCATCTTTCATTTTGTACTTTAATTGGCTATTTCAGGTTAGAAAAACAGATGTCATAGTCACCTGGAAAACATTGAGTACAGATGGGCGAAGAAATTTCTACACCTCTGACTAGTCATCTCTTTAGGCAAATAATACAACTTTCTATGGACTGCAATAATTATTTTTTTGTAGACCCGATGACCAGGGAAGCAGATTAGAAGATATAGGCACAGCTACAAACATACTCAGCCACCATGTTTACTGGAAGAAAGATAGCCTCTTAATAAATGATACTGGAAAAACTGAATCTCTACATGCTAAAGATAAAAACCAGACCATATCTGTCACCATGCACTAAACCAAAGTCAAAAAGAATCAAAGATCTACATATTAAAACAAAAGCACTAGAACTACTAGAATAGAAAGGGCATAGAAATCTTGAATACATAGATACAGGCAGAGCATTCATGAACAAAGCAAGACATCACGGGAAATACTTTGAATAGTCCACAACTGAGATCATATCTTTTTTGTTTGTTTGTTTGTTTGCTGTTGTATTTAGAACAAGGTCTACAGGGTCTCACTACATAGATTGGACTCTTAGTGATCTGCCTATGTTCAGTCTCCCAAGAGCTAGGACTACAGGCGCACACCCCTACACCCAGTCTCAATCACTGTCTCAGAGTGCCCGAGGGGGAGAAGGGGCTGGCCCTGCATGCTGGAGATTGAACCCTGTCCCTTGCGTCTGCCTCAGCAGGTACTTTAAACCCCTGAGCTATTTGGCCAGCCCTGAGATCACACCTTATTAAAAAGCTTTTTACAGCAGAAGAAATCACCAAGAAAGTGAAACAACAACCCACAGAATGGGAAAAAACCTTTAGCCAATTGTCCATCAGACAAATAAGGAATGTTCTATACCTAGAACATATGAGACATTGAACAAAATCAGATCCACCCCTAATTTTAAAAATCCAATCCAAAAATGAGCATCTGAGATGAATACACTTTTTTATATGAAAAATTACAAATGACAAACATATGAAAAAAATGTTCAACATCATTGGTCATTCGAGACATACAAATTAAAACAATACTAAGATTCCATCTCACCCCAGAAAGAATGGCTATCATCAAGAAATCAAGCAATAGCAAATTCTGGAGTGGCTGTGGAGAGAAAGGAACCCTTCTCCACTGCTGGTGGAAATGTCAACTGGTGCTAGCACTGTGGAGAATTCAGGGTGGAGAATCTTCAAAATATTAGGATTAGAGGCCCCATTCCACTCAGGTAGTCTCTCTCTGGGTAGTTTTACAGAAGTATTAAAAACATCACACCATAGTGATATATATGCATCCATGTTCATAGATTTTCTATTTGTAATGGATAAGTGTTGGAAACAACACAAATGCCCATCAAATGAAGAGCTGATTTTTAAAAATGTGGTCTTTTTTAATATAATGGAGTACTACTCAGCCATAAAGAAGGATAAACTGGAGACTTTTGTAGGTGAATAGATGCAACTTGAGGCCAGACTTATAAGTAAAATGAATGAGTCACATGTGTAAACATCATATTGTCTCCCTGGTGTGAGAATCTGAAAGAGTAAAGTTCTAAAATGTACAGTGGATATTGCAGAATGGAAAATAATGTTCAAAAGAAAAGGTCAAAGGGAAAGAATAGCAAGGAAAAGGGAAAAACTACAAGTCAGTCATACTATCAGTGTCTCTTAGTTCATTAAAAAGGAATGTATTAGTATCGATTGGAAAAATTTTTATGCCCGTAGCTTATAGCCTGGTCAACTACTCTAAAGATAACAACATATAAGATATGAACTGTTATTCTTTTTATTGTGTTATAAAATATTGTTTTCCCTCTCTTCCATAAAATACAAAAATAATAAGAAATTTTTTCTTATAAATTCACATGACAGAGCAGTCTTTCACTGTCTGTACAGTGTTTTCCTCCTCTAGAATCATAACATCAGTTACAGCATTTTCTTGACATGTTAGGCCTTTATTTTAACTGCTTTTTGATCATAATATCTCTATGTGACACTGCTTGGCGTTGGTTCATGTAGTAGTTTTCCATACAAATTTTAATTATTTTATCCAGATCGCTAAATGTTTTGACAAGTTAAGCTGCTCTGATTCATTTGCAACAACCTCAGCTCTGAGAAAGAATGCCTTCAATTAAAATAATAACAAGTGAACAGTTCAGGAAAATATCACAGAAAAGATAGGAAAGAAACGCACAGTGCCAGTGTCATTATTTATGCTTAACAATTGAACACTGTAGTTTTTCTCCAGAGAGGGAGCTTTTTGTTTCTATTTTTTGCAGCTAAAGATACCACAGGCTTTATCCACCACTGTACACTAACTAACTTTTTATAAATTATCCATTTTTGATTGAAGTTTTAGAAAAGCAAAAGAAATCACCCTGTATGATGTTAAGATCTTGCAAATGCAAGGTTTTGGGATTAAGAGTGATCATGTTTTAAGAAGTCATGACTGAATGCTAGCTCTCCCATTCTACAATCTGTAGAATCAAAAAACCTTCCACTCATGTAACTGTGTTCCATAAAATGAAACATGGTTTGAAGCGGGATGATCAACTGCATCGAGCTGAAAGCTTGTCATCTCTACCTCTGTAAAGCAAACACACAAAAAGAAGCCAGTTGTTAAGTATTGAACTGTGGTTTCATAGGAAGGCATGACTGCTGAGCAGTAAGATCTGCCTATTTCAGCTGAGATGTTTGTAAGGGCCATATGAATCCTCAAGTCAATTGTTGCACGTAATAATACTGTAGGATTTTTTTCCCCTTTAAATGAAAAGCTTTTACAAAACTTGTGTTTTAGTGATTTAAAATAATAGTGAAATAGTGTTGTGGTTTCAGTGTGATGTCTCATATATTGAAGGAACTAACCTCATCATCAAATTAATCTATTGATGAGTTCATAGCAAGATGAGCCTCTTAGGAAGTGGGCCCTTATGGAGGAAGGTGGACTCTGTGGACTTGTCTTTGTACATAGATCCCTTCCACAGCCCTTTCCTCTTTCTCTGGTTGTTTTCCTGCTCTCTCTGCTTCTACACTGCCATAAGGTCAGCAGCGTTCCTCTTCTTGCCCTTTCAGAATGAAATTCAGCTTTGCATGGATAGAAAAAAAGAAACCCTTCCTTCCTTTAATCTGCTTATGTCACAACCTCAAAAGGCTGATTGGCCCAAATAAGGAGATAAATGAAAAATGTTACCACATCTAAAAATTTCTCATTCAAATTATTTCAAACATAATTTCTGAGAAAAGATAGCAAATTAATTTAAAAGATATATTGAAGCTTAAAGTAAAACAGACAAAAAGATGACACTGGATCAAAAATAGTTTCTGTCAAATTCAAGGTTCCATGTATTATTCCATAAGCTACCTAACGAATGCTCCCAATAATACCATCCTTCAAAATCAGAACTATAAAGAGTCAGTATAGTAGCTCACACCTATAACCCCAGCTCTTGGGAGACTGAACATAGGTGGATCACTACAAGTCCGATCTACGTAATAGGACCCTGTAGACTGTGTACTAAAATACAAAAAAAAAAAAAAAAAAAAAATCTGATCTATGTTCTCACATAGTTAAATCAGCCATATATATGGCAATGGGTGCTTACTTATAAATCTTTTACCAATAGGCATATTTCTTACTGCTCACTGCTAGCTCTTTGTTATGTAAAGGTGGAGCTCAGCAAATACACCCTCATTCTTGTTGGAAAACTATGATTTAATGTTTTATTTGGATATAAAGTAGCTTGCAAAATGGATTGTTTAATAGTGTTATCCCTCTCTTGGACTGCTTTCACTTTGGGTAGTGTGAGTAGTGTGAACATGAAATGTTAAAAGCAAAGTGTATTGCTATTTGAGTAAGAGAGAATGAGTCACGTGATATCAAATGTGTTCAAGATTTTAAAAATATAGGCTTTCATGTTATACTCAGATTCAAAGTTATATTTTTCCCATGCGTCAGAAGAAGTTATAAAATCTCAATATGGAAAAGGAAGGTATGCAAAGAGAAAGAAGAGAAATAAGTTCACATATCCAAAGAAGTAGAACAAAAGAAAGTAATTCAAAGTGCAAAAAAGTCAATAATGGTAAAAAGATTAAAATGAAGCTAAAGAAGATGAAGCCAAGGGGAAAAAATGACATTTATACATTACTGAGAAACATAATCACGATGGTGGAGAACAAATCATGTCTCCAAATTTTTGGAAGGGAAACTTTTGGAAAAATGTTTGAAGTTTGAAGGCATCCACTCTGAGTCCTATTTGGATCCACTATTTTGCTTCTCAGGTTGCTTATTCTGTTTTATAGAATGAAATGCCACTGATGCAAGAATTATAAATAAAAGTATATTAAAATCTTTAAACTTCAAGAAAAATCCATCACAAATCATCATGCAATCTGCTCTGGCTTTCCCCCTTCAACTAGCATAACCAAAAGCTTATATAGAAACTTGTCTTTGATTCTTTGTGAGACTGTGGGTTTTTCTCACCTGTTGGAATATGTGTAACTAAAGTGTCTTACACATGATTAGAAGTTTCCAAAACAGGACATGTGGGGAATCTCCCCCCATGTATCAAGTTGGCCAAGATTAAGTTGTTGCCCAGGAAAAAAAAAAACCCAATAAATCTCTTACCTCTTAGTCCCAATCAGAGCCCCATAAGCATTTACCTGAAGTCCACTTCAGAAGGGTTGTGGATAAAATTAGTTATTAAATGACTTAGAAGCAATGGAGTGATGAGTAAACAGAACTAGGAAGTGTGAGCTTTTTATAGACTATTACTGCTTAAGAGAGAACAGGATTGTGAAGAATTTATTGGTTAGCATAGCAAGCAAACAACTAAATGGGGGTGCTTGCTAGACAACTTGGGTGGCTTGTGTGTGATCAGTCAATGGCCCCCTTTTAAAGTACCAATTAACACTTATGATAAAAAAACTGTAAATGCATATGCTCTTGAAGTAGTCTGCCATTGTTTTAAAGTGATTTTCTCCAATCTGTAATCTGTAAGTGTCTCTGATATATTAATTTTGGAGCAAGCAAACTTTTAAAACCTTACTTACAGATATTCAAATCCATTGGGTGAAAGGAGAAAAATGCAACATTCTAGCTAGGTTTATGAGTTTGATTCTGTTACCAATATCTGATCTTTTTTCCTGGCTTAATAGAAGGCAAGAATGTTAACCTACAGACTTCAGAAATGGTGATTTGGTGTCACCCTGTTCTAATCCTCAAAAGTACTAGCATAGGAAAACACAGTGGCATTATTTTGAGGGGGATTCTTTTTTTTCCTATATAGCCTTCACCTTGGTGTGATAATGGCTTTGTTAAATGAAAAAGCCAGTGTACTTGTAGGGGGTGGTGAACATTCAAAAGAGAAATACTTAAAATGGAAATATTAAATTCATACTTGGACAGTTTTCCTATAGCAAGGATGAGAGGAAGACTTTAGAGGCAACGCCAGGACTCTCCAATGAGGATTCAAATGCTCTTGTTTTGTCTGCGTTGAGCTAATTACCTGGCCATCTGCCAAGAAGCCCCTTTGCCTTGTGCTACATAGAGTCTAATGTTAGATAATATCGAATTTTTAATGTTAAGAAGGGGTATTTGATGTTGTTACTAGTATCTGGTAGAAAGCAAGGGACAGGAGGTCAGAAACAGTTTCCTGGGAAGTGCTCTTAAACTGTTTCCTATGCAGCAGGGAAGGTGAACAAAAAGAAACCCTGTAGCCAGCGTTTCCTTATCCTTGGTAAGAATAAAGAAAAAGGAAAAGATTTAACATAACCTGCTCAGCAGGCAACTCAACTTTACAGTTTCAGAACAGCATAATTTGGATATTTTATATGAGTCTATCATACCCAAGTATTTCAAAAATAAAACAGGAACAGCTTTTAATGCAATCTGTGTTTACTAATATGAGCTAATAAAATCTCATAATATTATTTTGTATTGCACTAATGGGTATTGCATTATAGGATATTAGTTAAATCTCCACTTATTTCTGCATTTTATGTGTTACTCATAGTGGAAGAACGCATAGCATTGTACGAGAGATGTGAGGAATAAAATGGATACAGAGGAAAGATCATGTTTTTAAAATAGATTGATGCTAGGAAAAGGACAGAGAGGGTACAACCATGCACAGTGGACATTCGGTTACAGAAAAACTAAACTCTAGGAGGAGGTGAAGGTTAGTTTCTTGATCTTTCAGTGTGATTTGTGCGTTGCTCCAGTAAGTAAATATATTCAGAGGAATTGTGGGTTGACTGATGAAAAATGCTCTCCCTCACACTTGACCCTCCTCAAATTTGCATTTTCCCTTCATCACCTAAGATGGGACGATGTGGGCTTAGGTACTGAGACATTGCCAAGCTATAAGATCTTGTGGGTACTAAGTGCTCGAGTGAGGATTTTTTCATCCACAGCTACTATGTTATACTGACTTCCTCTCATAGCATTTAAATACATACCACATCACACAACTCTGTGCCAATCAGATGCTGTTGTTATTCCTTAGGGATACATGGATGGATAGAAACAGTAGTCAAACTTGAAGAGAGCACAGCAGCATGTGTTCCTGTACAGCAAGAATAAATACTAAGGCAATCCAGTTTGGGGGCTTTAATCAACATCATGCATTGGTGTGATGATGAGAGATTATAGATTTAGGACAGTGAAGAAAGAGTAAAAAACTTTTCTGAAGAGCATGGATCATGAATGCAGAGAGACCCTCTTTTGATCTCAGCATAGACTTTTGTAGGTTTATGGCCGTTGAAGTTAATCAAAATTTTTCAATTTTTCTGTTCATAGTATATGGACACTAAACATTTCTTTATATGTGTTTTGACCAAATTAAATAATATTATAGTGGTAGTATTTTTGTTATAAAAGTAATATTACTATAAAATATTCTAATCAAATAGATATCATAAGTATTTTGAGGGTATAATGATAATGGCCAGAGACCTTGTACCTTAGTTTTCCTAGAACACTCTAATTTACTATTTTGTTATTTATTTATTTACTTTTTTATTTGGCACAGGGTCTTGTTACACAGCTCAGATTCATAGTCATCCTCCTGCCTCAGCCTCCCCAGCACTGAGATTACAGGCATGCACCACTACATCCAATTTTGGTAGCCCACTCAGCATGCCAGGGGTTCCAGGGCATGCGATAGTAGGGATCAAATCTGGGTCCTTATGCTTGCCAAGCAGGCATTTAGACTGCTGAGCTCTCTCCCTGGCCCTTGTTTTTATAAAAAAATATCTTCAAACACTCTGGTTTATACTTGTTAAAGCAGCATAACTGGTCCTGTTGCTTTGTTTCACTACCAAAAGTATCCTGGTTTGAATAGTACATTATTTTGTTCTTTTGGTATTTGCTGTTATTTGTAGAATGCTACATTTCTACATTAGAGTATTTTTAACTGATTCTATCCTTACTACTCTTACAAGGTAGATGTCATCAGTATTACCTTTTAAATATACAAACTTCATATGTGGAAATGAAGCACTTACTGTATCCTGAGAATGCACACATTGATTCAGCTGCCTAGAACTCTAGTGCTAAACCAAGCATTAATTTGAAGAGCTTTGGGTCTAATTTCTAAAACACAGAAAAATTAAAGATATGAACATAGATGAGCAGAGAAGAGAAAGTAGATGCCCCTCACTTGCGCTAGAGCGATGATAAGGACAGAGGCCCATAACAAAACCCAGGGAAGGATATGGAGAAGCCACAGTGTTTGTCCTGTGGCTGTTGGCGTCATGAAATGGCATAACCATTTTGGAAAATTGTGGCATCTCCACCAATAGTTCAACACAGAGCTACCTTTCACCTAAAAACTTAAAACAGTTCCATGCAAAAGCTTCTATACAGCAGCATTACTCATAATGTCCAAAAAGTGGAGCCAGCCCAAAGGTCAGCTGACTGAAAGATGGGTAGACAGAAGATGGTATGTCCCTTCAGTGGAATATTATTAGGGAATACAAGGGAACAGAATTCAACACTAATTATTATATTGCATATTATGATTTTAAAATTAATTTTGTTTAGTGAAATTTTGTGTTGTTTCTATTTATTTTACTAGTTTTTATTCTCTTTAAAAAATAAAAAGTCAAGCCGGATGTGGTGGTGCAGGCCTGTAATCCCAGCACTCAGGAGGCTGAGACAGGAGGATTGTTGTGAGTTCGAGACCAGCCTGAGCTACAAAGTGAGCTCAAGGCCAGCCTGAACTACACAGTGAGACCCTGTCTCAAAAAGACAAAAAATAAATAAAAAATAAAAAATAAAAAGTCAGAGGAGCATGCATGCTGTAACATATTTGAACAATGAAAATATTACATTAGGAAAAACAAATCACACAGAAGACTACAAATAGTTCAATTTTCATGTGAGCTAAATTAGCCCTTGGAGGTGAAATATAGCCAGGAATTCTTAAAAGGTATTTATTTATGTGGTGAGATAGGATCTCACTGTACCTAGACTCCTCTAGCCCTGGGCAAGCCTCCTGCATCATCCCTCAGTGTCTAGGAGGACAGGTGCATGCCCTGAACAACAAGAACATTTTTAAAGCTCCCCAGTGGACCCAGGTGCAGTACAGGTGACCCCATCAGGTGAAGGGTGACTTGGAAGGAGACTAGGAAAGAATTCTAAGGTTAATTCCCTGATCTCAGTGGCGTTGCCATGCACTAATTTGCATCCTTATAGTCTCTGAAGAGCTGAGTTTATTTGAATTAAAGTTTGAATGAGGGCCTCATATGTTTTATTTCAATAGTAACTCTTTCACAAACTCCAATTCCTTCCTTTTTCTTTTATGACATGACAGGGTTGTTGCACAAACCGTCAAAAAATTTCAGTTCATCTATTTGCTCCAGAGCAGATTTAGATTATGTGTTTTGGGGATAAATTCCATGAGACTTCACTACTGCTTCACCTTCTCAGGGCATCAGCATAGAGGGGTACAGTGTCCTTTTTGTGCCATTAGTGTAGATTGAATTTTATTACATCATTTGAAGAAGAATCCAGCACATTTCTCCATCATAAAGATATACTTATTTTTATTTGTAATTCACAAATAAGAGTTAATGAACACTTCTGACTAAAAATATTTCAGTCCCCCCAAAATTCTTTCATTGTTTTAGCATGCAATTTTGATTCCATCCTGAATGAATTATACCATTGTTGTGAAAATTGTAAATAGACATTTCCTGACTCTATTCCTCCAACACGTATTTATTGGCTTCCTATAATACACTTCCATTCACCTCTTTCCCTCTTTCCCACAAATATCAGATTTTACCCATCTGTCAGAGATTCAATGCATTGAATCCATTACTGGTTTTATTTATTTTGCCAGTCAAATGTAAAAATTTGGCCAGGTATATCTATCAAGCTGGCTTTTTATTTCCATCTCATGCATTCTTTAGTTTCTAAACATCTTTCTTTCTGCCACAATATAGTGTTTCCTCAGCTCATTCTCTTGTACAAAAAAAACAAAAAACAAAAAACACACATTTAAATGATGCTCTTGTTGGTGGGAAAGGTAGAAAGTAAGGTGCTTGTTGCTACTGAGATGTCATTATTCTGAGTGTGCAGAGGTATAGAGCTTTCCTGCCTAGGTCCTTCAATTTTTTTAAGAGAATAAAAAAATAGTGAAAAAAAATCGCTATATAGATGTGTCTAATAGTTTTCATTAAGGAAGATGAGAGAAATTTGACAGTGGTTGTTACATTGCATATTGTTGTCTTCAAATTAGTTGTTCAGATTACCAGATATGAACATGTTAAATTGATCAAAGGTTTTAAAAACAGAGAAAATAAATTTTAAGCATTTATTACTCCTTTCAACAGACCATTTCTTTCAGAAATGCCATTATTCAAGCTGTCATACACACACACACACACACACACACACACACACACATATATTTCTTTTTCCCTTTGTTCTTTCTTTTCTCCTTTCTCTTATCCCGGTTATTATTTTCCTTTGAACAGTTTCTTTCCTTTTTACAATATCTGATGTATCTTGTAGATTTTATTTGCTCTTTCATGGACAAATTATGTATGTATTATTGCATTATAACTAACATTATGAGTATATATGTATAAATTACATATAGATTTTTAAAGCACAAATATATGATGTGTAATGGAAATAGCATGAGTTCATATTGCTTACTAGAGTAAAAAACGACATCACAGGATTCTTCCTTACATTCCCTAAATACTTAATGTTTTCTCCTTTCATGCACAAGTCTGGCTGCTGACAGTATCAAAATATTTACTGATTTCCTGATTTCCATGCACATCACAAACGGTTTTAGAATTACCACACAATATCATTAATGGTAACCAATCTACTAAGCAAAGTCAGAGGTTGAGTCATTACTCTGAAGTCTGCAAGGTGTTAAGTTCAGAAGTTACCAACATGGGTTGTTTTGTTCTCTCTGGTTATATGTAATATATATGTTAGGCTCATTTGTTCCTCTTTGTGTTTATGTTTAGGACATTTAATCTGTCCTTGTTGACATAAGCATTTTAAATCTGTGGAACATTAGTTGGGCTTCAAATTTAAAAGCAGTAGTAAGATGTGTACTCAGAAATGCTGCTCTCTCTCTTATTCCTTCTGCCTCATGACCTTCTAATTGCCTGTAGAAAATCTGTTTCATGGCTTGTGCTTTATCTCCTTATCTGAATCATCATTTTTGCAAGGAAAAGCATATACGGACATATAAACACACACAAGCAGACATGCATGTACACCCAGTAATGCAAAATCTTCTTTCTCCTCTATATAAAAGATGACATCGTACACATACTGTTTGGCATGTTTTCTTTTTTTAATAATTTTATTGAGAAACAAATAGCAATGACAGTTTCAAAACTGATTAGTAGGACAGTTTCAATAGTTAACACATTGCATATTGTTGTCTTTGTAGTGGTTATTCATAGTACAAGATACAGACATGATATCCTGTCTACAAATACTATTAGTACAAATCTTTCTATTCATTGAATTAAGAGAAAGTAACTGTATATCTATTCTAACTTTTGAATATGCAGATACAAATGGTGGTTTATTTGTATCACCTTTTTTTGTTTAGTTTTGTCAGAGAAGAGTATTCCATTGTCATTTAAATATTGTAGGTGCATGAATTCAGCAAAATATTACAGTATAGTCTAGTAGTCCATAATAGTAATGGGTTTTCAGTAGGACTGGCAATTGGCATGTTTTCTTACAAGATGTATCCTGGAATCATTATTTCAGTTTCTATCAGCATTCCATGTTTTCTACTGTTGGGTAAAAGTTCCATTATTTATTCAAACAAACACCTGTATTTGTACCTTTGCATGGTTTGTAAAAAAGTTCAATTAACAATTATTACAATATTACAGGGACTGGGGAGATAGCTCAGCAGTCTAAGTTTCTGCCTGGCAAATGCATGGATATGGGTTTGATCCCTGGTACTGCATGCCATACCAGCCCTGCCCTGGATGTTCCATGCTGGCCACTGAAACTGAGCATGGTGGCACGCACTTGTATCCCAGCATTGGAGACGCTAAGACAGGGAGATCACTGTGAGTCCAAGATGTGTAGTGAGACTGTACCAAATAAATAAGTTTTTTAAAAAAATTATGATAGTACAATGTGCATATTTTTTAATGTTGACTTTTTTTTAGAAAATACTTCAGATGTACTAGAGAAAAGGTAAATGACAGTGTAGTTTTATTAGATATGGCCAAATTCCACTCTGTAGGTATATCACTTTATCTTTCCCTTAAAAACAAAGTAATATGTTAAATTATATTATGTTAGATTCTCACACCCTCAAAAAACTGATTGTGTGCTATGATCAAACCTTTGAACTTTGGCCAAGTTCAGAGGCCATCTCTTCCTCAACGTCTAAGGAGTCCCTCTATATATTACCAATAGAAGCCTGTCATTTAGGATGTACCTTACAAATGTTTTCTCTTAGTTTGTCATTTGCCTTTGGAGTTTGATATTTGTCATTCAGGTGAATTTTATTTTTAGATATTTAAATTCATCATTAAGTGGCAATCAATGGGATTTTGAGTCTTAGTTTGAAATCTGCCTTTCTTGTCTTAAGAGTCTAGAGGGATTTACCCACCTACTCAACTTGTATGGTTTTATGTCATATATTTAGATTTCTCAGGCATTTAATGTTTGTGTTTATATATGGCATGAGGCATGGATCCAACTTTAAGTAAATGGAGGTCCGGATACCACAACACCTTTTGTTAAAACACTCATATTGGTCCCAGAGGACCTGACAGTTCTTAATATGGTACTAGATATGCAAATTAAATCACCTTTTACTACCAATAACTCCTTGATGCCTGCTGCTATTGTTATATTAATATTCCAAAACACAGTTGTTATTATATAACATTTACCCTACCCCAAATAACAACACCAAACCCATCAATATGTGACAGTTTTAAAATTAACTATGAAGTTTAAGCTTCCTGCTGCTTCTTGCAATATGGTAGTCAGGTATTCTGAAAAAACACTGAATTTAAAACATGTAGAAATTCTGGATAAGAATCAACACACAACGCTGATAATGCATTGCTGAGCTTCAAAGAAAATAACCTAAATCCACTAAAGCCAAAATGAGACCTGCTTGGGGAAGGAGACAGAAAATGGAAGTGGAGACATTCATCAGTACTAGGAAAACAAATGCCAGAGACCAGGGCTCTTGACGAACAGTGGAAACTGAACTTTGATTTGCAAAACCCTCCTTCCAGTCTATATGCTTTCAATGAAATAGTGGAATTAAAAAAACAAAAACATTTTAGGGGGGGAAACAGCAGAGGGAAGTATCAGTCTCTCTAGGGCTAGCCAATTTCAGGTGTTAGCATTACACAGTTGCTTGAATAGCATACATATTCCAGAGTATATGCACAAATGTGAAAATAAGCTTAATTTGTAGTGTTTTAAAAATAATGGAAATATACTAAGGTACTATAAATAGAAAATTCTGATTGGGCCTTACTATGGGAGAGCAGGGGAAAGGTGAAGTTGAGAAGTATATGAACTGTTTAAAATTTTTAATAGTATTTTTTCTTCAGTTGGATATTGTACTATTACCATTTGTTGGTACCTTGCCCTCAATTCATTTAGTAACCTTACAAAGACTTGTTGACCACCTTTTATGTGTCAGGAATCATTCAAACCAATCAGTAGATCACTGAACAAGTCAAACAAAGAATCAGTGTCTTGTAGATCTCATGTCCTAAAAGAATATTTTTTAATTAAATCTTATCAGCAAATGGCAAAATTGATAGAATATTAATGAGTTATAATGGTGATAGGGGAAAATCCAGCTACATAATGATGACCTGTAATAAAGGAGGTAGAAGGCATGTTCATTTCAAATAGTACATGCTAGGAAGGCAGCATTTGAGCAAAACTTTAAGGAAGTAAAGAAGTATAAACTACTTGGATGAGGGGGGCATTTTAGCAGGTGCAATAGCAATGCCAAGCCTTAAGGCTATAGCATTCCTGGGATGTTTATGGGTGAAGGAAAAAGTGGCAGACAGTGAAATGATTTAAGTGTCAAGGGAGGAGATAAGAGACATTCTAGAGCCCCAGAGGCAAGTTGTAAGACTCTCGGCTTTTACTTAGTGTAAAAGGAGAGCTTTACAGCAGAGAATTGACCATTTTAAACTTCCTTTTTAAAGTACCCATCCAACTGAGTTGTGAAGAATAAAGTGGAGGGGCAAAACTCAATACATAAGCCAGACAAAAAGCTTCTGCCAATACTCGGGTAAGAGACAATGCACCTCTGGACCAGGGCAGTCGAAGAGAAGTGGTAAGATATAGACAGCTTCTAGTCTTCATTTAGGGACAATAGGATCCGTACAGGTAAAACTCAGTATTAGAGAAAGAAGATTCCAGTTAGTTTCCACTTTTTGGCATGGGCAAAAGAAAGGTAGATTTATCATGAACTGACTTGGGAAAGATTGAATATGCTAGTTTTCTAAAGTTACCATAAATAAACATCCTGTCCTGGTAGGGAGAGGGAGGTTTAACAATAAAAATGTGTTTTCTATGTGTTCTGAAGCTTTGAAGCCTAAGATCAAGGTGAAAGTAGCTTCACTTTTTTTGTAGTCTTCTTTTTTTTAAATTATTTTTATTGAGAAAAAGCAATGAGACAGTTTCAAAACCAATTAGTAGGACAGTTTTAATAATTAATACATTGCATATTGTTGTGTTCATAGTGGTTATTCATAGTACAAGATGCAGACATGATAGCTTGTCCAAACACTACTAGTACAAATCTTTCTTCTCATTGAATTAAGAGAAAGTAACTGTACAACTATTCTAATTATTTTGTATATACAGACTGACACTGACAAAAGATTTACAAACTGCGGTACAGGGTTTCAGGGTAAATCCTGAAGGGATTTGACTGAAGTTGTCACATACAAAAGTTACATTTCTGGTTATATAGGTCTTGCTTCAACTTGGTAATAACCATCCAGCAGAAAAGTATAACCATGAGGTATAAAAAGTAAATTAATATGCTGAGCTGTAAAAGGCTCAAGTCAACAACTTATGACATTGTCAGTCCTACAGATAACTCACTACTATTATGGACTATTGGACTATATTGGATTATTTTGCTGAATTCACACACATGCAGGCCTCTTTTGTTGCCTTCTGCTCTGTCTCGCTTAGACATTTCTCATGCCCACTCTTGGACACTATGTTCTCTCAGAAAAGTGTCAGTCCGATGGAGTCATAGATCAACCACACATTCTCATTTTACCTTACATTCTTCCTTAAGGATACTTATTTCCAAATACAGTCATACCCTGAGGAATTGAGTTTAGGCCTTAAATCTATGAATGTTCAGGCACAATTACATTTTTTCCCAGTAATTGAGATTGACATCCCAGCCTTCTCACATCACCATTCCTATTTGGAGACAGAGTCTCTCTCTAAATTGCTCAGGCTGTGTTCAACCTTGAAATCTCTGTGCCTCAGTCTCTCAGAGAGTTAGGATTGTTAACATGCACTACAACACCAAGGTTCAAATAAGCTCTTATCAAGGGATAACTAGGTTTGGAAATGGAAGGATAAGAAGTTTAATTACAAGTTAAATTGACATAGCTTGGAGATCCATCTAGAGATTTTGAGTAGGCAGTGTGACACATAGGACCAGATTTCAGGGAACACATAATAACCCATGATATAAATTTTAGCATAGTCAGCAGAGGAACTTTAAAACCGTGAGACTTGAAGTGATCATTAAAGGAAGGACCAGGGGTGGAGAAGATCCTATGGTCAAGATTGGAGCCATTGAAGCACCTGCTGAAAGTTGTCAATGATAAGCAGGTATGCTCAAAGAGAACTGAAGAAAGATTATGACAAGAAAATGGAAAATGCTAACTGAAAGGCAAAAATATGTCAAGAAAGATACAGGCTTGATCAGCAAGCACTGCTGATAGGCCCCAAAAAATGGAGTCTAAGAAATAATGGGCCAGGGCGATAGTTCAGTATCATAAGTGCCTGCCTGACAAGGCCAAGGGCCTGAGTTTGATCCCTGGTACTAAAAAAAAAAAAAAAAAAAAATTCCCAGTTTGTCAGTGTGATTAGCATCACTGGTGAAGTGACGTAGGTCTAAGACCTGAGTAGAGTGGGTTTAAGAGAACAAAACAAAAGAAACCACAGCCACAGGAAGATGTCACTTCAAGAAATTTTATCTGAAAGAGAAGCCAAAGAAAAGATAACCGCTAATGAGGCCTATGGGGCCAAGAAAATGTTATCTGTTTAAGAAAAATAGATGTGCGCATGCAGATAGGAAAGAACCTGTAGTGGGGGAAAGATTGATGACACCGAAGAGAGAACTACTAGAATAGTATACACAACTGAGTGTGAGAAAATGAGATCTAGTTGCGCAATTACTTTTTAGCTAGAAGAAGCAAGGATAATAACAGGCATCAACTAATGCTAAATTACTCTTGCACTAAATTTGGGGATTCATAATAATGGGTTGCAAAAATGATGCGAATCTATTCCTCTTGGCATCCTGTGTTCACGTTATTTTATATTCCCTTCCATGCTTTAAACCTTAAGATTTAGACAATTGAGCAATAATGAAGAAAAAGAAAGTGGAAATGTGGCATTTTAGAAAAGAACATAGATATGCCATTATTCTTGGGCTGCAGTTTTTTGTTCAGTAGAAAAATATCATCATAACCTCAGTTCAAGATAGCCTTTGGGAAGAAAACTGCCTCAGCTGATATCTCTATATAATTGTTGACCTAGCAACTGCAGTTCTTACTTTAATAAATATTGTCTCATTTTCGGAACTTATTTGCTTAAATAAAAGCTGCTGCTATGAGGTTTATAGGTTAATTATGCCTATTCACAAAAGATGTTTGTTTTAAAATTTGTTGCTAAAAATTTCTAGGTTTAGTAGCAAAATTATTTTAACATGAAAATGCTATTTACCACTTGTAGCTTTAAGGCTGATGGAGATATTTTAGCACCTCTCTGAGTTGTCTGTACTGTTCTAACCTGAGTCACATTTCTTCCTTAGCATTTCAAGTTGGTATTTTTGACACAATATGGCATTAAAAGAAGAGGTAGGAAAACTTTGATTGGGCCAGCCAAATAGCTCAGTGGATTAAAATGCCTGCAAGCAGGCACAGGGGCAGGAAGGAGGTTGGATCTCCAGGCCTGCCATGCTGGCCCCGCCCCTGGGGCACTCTAAGACAGCAGGTGAGACTGGGCATGGTGGTGCTTGCCTGTATCCCAGCTCCCAGGAGGCTGTAAACAGGCGGATTACTATGAGTCCGATCTAGTAGTGAGACCTTGAACACCCTGGAGACCCTTACCTAAAATTACAAAAAAAAAAAAAAAAAAAAAAAAAAAAGATGAAAAAGAAAACTTCGGTTATTAAAATAAATTCTCCCTTCAGTATTAACATTAGTACCAAACATTAAATGACCCTAAACTGAAGGGATTCTAGTTCATGATCTTACATTCCAAAAATCTACTTTGATAGATGGTGAACCTAAATAATAAAACATCTTATCATCTTATACTATAAAAATCCCACTGCATGCTAACATTAATAGTTGTCTCAGCTTTAAAAAGGAGGAAAAAACAATATTAGACAAATAATATCATGATCTACTAGATATTGTAAATACCAACTGTTCTAGCCCTAAGCAGAAAATGTGGAAATTTTGTTCTTTGGCAATAGAATGTTATGTGCACTTTGGATTATCATTTTTTGGGACCCATTTTTATCCTGGGACAATGAAAGCTTTGCACGAGCAACCTGGGATAGACTCTGGTCTTTTCAAACTAACTTTTTCTTACTGCCAAATAAATCTCTTTTAAATATGTTCTCTGTAAGGCAATCATGACATCCATTGGCCAACTGGATCAGGGGTTATGCCTGGATGCTTTCCACATTGCACGTGGTTGTCAATTTGAATTGTGTATCAACTACCCATCATATTTGGCACATCTGTACTTAACATTGGCATTAATTTTACCCTATTGTTCTAATTGCAGTACTTTGATGTAATGACACCATTCAATTCACAGATGGTACTGGTGGGGGGTTTTCCCAAAAAAAAATATAATGTAATTTTAATTTGGAATGTGAGAATGCCAAAAATAAGAGCTTCACTGATTAAGTTATCTGAGCCTGCTAAACAGTTGAACATTTGAACTAAATATGAAAAACTGGGAAAGAGAACAGCAGGTTTTGATACCAACTTACTGCAAGTGTTTTGATTTTTTTTTTTATTATACTCTATGGAGCATCTAAGCCTTATCTACTCACAAATAAACTTTGACATACTTAAGATAAGTTAGATAAAATAAGTACTTTCAAATAAATTCAAGGCATTCTTCTTAAAAAGAAACCTTTGGTGATTTGGAAGACTTGCAATTTAAAGAGTAATCATTGAATTTAAATTACTAATTTTAAGAGTAATGTGATAGTCATTTTCATAATTTTCTATGATGTCGTAAAATTATATTTATCACATTTTAATGTTATAAAATTCAAATCGGGTGATAATTGACTAATTTTCCAGAGGTTGTGGGACCTCTTGAGGTAGGAATCACTAGAATGAAAATCTTCATTTTTCAATTGAAAGCATTTTAAGACTCACTATATATTCTACTGAACAAATAGGGCCTCCCAGTTTTGAAAAGAAACAGATCACCTTTCTAGTAAGAAGAGGGGTGGACAAGCATATGAGTAGAAGACTATTATAATTAGCCTTAAAACAGGGCAACAGGGCAAGGGGAATGTTCAACCATAAGAACAATTGATGATGCAAGTGAAAATAAGCCAAGGGCTATGCCATAAATTATTAATCCACTTAAAATATAGAAAGATAGATGTCAATAAGCTGGATATCATCAATAAAATGAAGAGACGGTGGACCCACTGATTTCATTTTCAGATGTATACTTACATGGAATAAGGGATTCCGATGATAAAGTAAGATGATGCCTGAAGCATGCCTCGGGTTTCTAAGCCCTGACTTTCCCCTAGGACTGCAGCTGGGCCTATGAGAAAGACCTGCCTACCGAAGCCCAAAGAGTCATTCTTTATAATGAATATTTGTTCATCTCAAGATTCCAAGCAGTAGTTCCTTGCTGTGTAGGGGATGAAATGCTCCCTCTTCTGCACTGAAAATTGATTTACTTTTAGTTGAACAATGAAATAGAAGTGCTGAGTTAGTTGTTGCTGTGTGTTGATTGGAATTTCACATTCCTGCTCCAGGGAGAAGTAGGGACCACATACCATTTGCAAGTAGTCTTTTAAGTGGAAGATAGCAGAGGGAAGCCTAGGTTCTCCCAACATTCTAGGATTTACCTCAGTATGAGATGCCTTGGAGGTTTGTCATGTTTTGCTGAATAAGACTTTCAAAACCGAGTGCCTGCTCATTTTCTTCTACTAAAAACAAAAGTTTAAGTTTTATGTCATAAAACTGATAGACTAAAGGGCCAGCCAGAAAGCTCAGTAGATTAAAGTGCCTGCTTAGGCAGAGTGCAGTGTTGGGGTTTAATCCCTCGGTGCTGTGCCATCCCTAGGGTGTGCTGAGATGACGATGGAGACTGGGCGTGGTGGCACGCACCTGTAATCCCAGCGCTTAGGAGACTGACAAAAGGAGAATCACTACAAGTCAGATCTATACAGTGAGACCCTGTGGACCCTATAGATCCTGTGCTAAATAAAAAAAAATTGATACACTGAGATGCTTTGGGAACTTTTTAAAATATAGAACATTCTTAAGGCAGTGGTCACCTTGAACCCTAAGAAAGGTAACAGGAAGCACATCCCATCAGAGTTGCCAACTTCCTTGCTCACCATAAGGCTAAGTGTGTAGAGCATAGACTACTGCTTGAGAAGGTGGAGCTCATGTGGGCTGTCCTACAGGAAACTTGCTTTTGGAGGTACCGTCTTCATTTGGTGCAGTTGCTTGCCTTCAAGACCTTCCTGTTGCTTGCATAAGGAACATTAGTAGTCATTTCTTCAAAAGCATTCTAACAGTTGTGCGAGGTTTGTATTAAACTTTCAGTGATTCTTGTGGAATTTCAACATCATTTCCAAATTTTTGTTGCCCTTGTCTGCAATAATCAACATTAAAATGTTACCCTATTCTTGATGTTTCTATGTCATGTCTCAAGTGGTAAAATATACATTAAGAGGTCAGATGGACAAAACCCCTCATCTATTTCATGATGACTTTTCATTATTAGGCATTCTTATATTCAGATGACCACATGTTAAGTTCATTGTACAAAGGATAGGTAGATAAGTAGATTATAGATATATAAATAGACAGACAGACAGATGGATAGATAATGGTTAAGAAAAAAAAGTATATTTTCCTTCAAATATACATTATATTGTGCCTTTTGATGTCCCCACAAAGACTCATAGCTGGAGCTTTTTTAGGGAGAGCTAAATTTAGAGTGTGTGATGCCAGAATTGCTATGGAGCAATGGTAGGGTCAAGGGAACTAGGATTAAAAAAGTAAGAGCTACCCACTTTAAGCAACCCAGACAGTGCACAAGGGACAGAAAGAGCTGTGTCATCCCTTGCTGCTTTGCTATCTTCTGCCACCAGGAGCTGTTTCTCTTCTGCAATGCCACCCTGCCTTGCAGCTACTGGATTAGGAACTGAAACCTCTACAAACAGTGAGTTCAATAAACCTTTTCTCTTTTAATTTTAGGTGTTGTGTATTTTGTCTTGGCAATGAGAAGAGTTACAAAAACTGCTCTACACCATCTCCATTCCACTCCATTTAGGGTTTCTTGCTTCTAGATCTCTATTACCATTATTCTTTACAAAAACAAATTTTCTCTTCAGGTATACATTTGTCTTTTACATGTTCGTGTAGTTCGTGTGTGTATACAAACTTCCTCGTCTGCTGCCAAAGTTATTGCATTTTAGTTAATTTTTGGAAGCTTGTGCAGCTGTTAATTAAAGTAGCCATTACAAGATGATTTCCTTTATAATTTTAGAATAACATACTGCAAATTTAAAAAGAGCTACACCTGTGTTTACCTGTGTACTATAACTGATTCTAAGGAAATCCAGATGAGACCCAGGTGCCCAACCCACTTTGTTGCGATGTTTACATTTTGCACTAAATATGTTTATGCCTCACATTTCTGGTTACATAGTCATAATTATGAACAAAATTTCTATACCTTTCTCTTAGATGAACAAAATTTCTATACCTTTCTCTTAGAAGTAGAATTCCTTTTCTTTCATGAAACAAAATTACAAAATCAACTTATTGTTCAGGCAAGTTTTCAAGCTTGTTGGATAAAAGTTCCAGAGTATTATTCTTCACTTTGTTCTCACTTTAAGTTAAGTTTTCAGTTAAATGAACTTGTAACACATCAGAGTACAAAAGTTTGATCAGATATATTCAGAAATATTATCTTAGGACAGCTATCACTTTTAAACTGATAATATTAAATATTTGCATAGCAACAGTTGACATTTGATTTGAAAAATTCACAACACAGAGATACAGTATCTAATATAAAACCTGTCCCTGTTCTTTCTACTTTAACCTTACATTATGGTAAGAACTGAGAAATTCTAGAATGTTATCTTCTAGTTGGAAAGTTCCGGTTATTAGGTAATCAAATTTTACAAATTCAGGCACATCATAATGACCATTCTAAAGTTATGTGTAGATTCATAATGCTCAGAATATGAGAGTTTTACAAAATCAATCTTGATTTTCCAGGTAAGCCAAACATGATTGCAGAATGAATACAAGATTGACCTCAATGCCCTGAACATCACACTGTCTCTTCAGCTGCTGAAATACAAAACATCTTTTAGTCGTTATTCATCTGGACAGTTGCTCCCTTTGACCTAACCTACAGATCCTTGGATCAAAATGTGGCATAAGTAGCAAGATGTAAATGTATTCGTCCCAGATCCATGCGGCTATTGATTAGCCTCAGCATTTTCTCCTAACTTTGAATTAAAACTCCTCACCCTCAGTTTTACAGGTTCATGATATTGATTTCTAAGATTGTCTATCTAATAAGGACTTTTCACACTCAGGAGTACCTTCAAAACCACTTGATTCAGCATGCAGTATTTAGAATGACCTGAAATTACATACCAGACTGATAATCTGCCATCATTTTTAAGTGCTTTGCTTGTTCTGGGACTTAAGAAAATATTTCAACTGTTTTAAATTCTGTGTAGGTGTGTGTGTCTGTGTGTGTGTTTGCATATGTGTGTGTGTATATAACTTTCAACCTATGTTCAGCCACAAAATTTTTTAATCCTTTTTTTATTCTATGTAGAAAAGGTAAAACAAAACTTCATAACGAAATAATAGGAGAATAATGATAGCTAATACAATAAATGTTGTTATCTTTAAAGTAGTTGAGTAGGGTATAAGATATGGGCATAAAAATTTCTCCTATCAGTATTAGTATAAACCTACCATTTAATGAAGTAAGAGTCAGAGGGGGCGAGGTAGCTTTGCGAACTAAGCACCTGCTTTGGCAAGTGCAGGGTCTAGAGTTCAATCCCGGGTCCCACATGCCACTCTGGCCCCATCCTTAGAGAGCACTGAGCTGGTGACAAACTCCAAGTGTAGTAGCACATGCCTGTAACCCCAGAGCTGAGAAGGCTAAAAACAGTGAGTTTGAGCTGTGTAGTGAGACCCTGTACAAAATACACAAATGGAAAAGTAATAAATAAATTAAGTAAGAGACACTAATGGTTAACTGCCTTGCATTTACCCTTTGTCCTACTGTCCTTTTGCCTTTCATCCATCCTAGTTCCTTTTTCCTTCTAAACAATTTCTTCCTGTCTCACAAATATCTATTACAAATATCCATTGTATATTTACAATAAACAAAAATATCTGTTGTACATTTTAGACCTTATTTACTAAACTTAATGGATGCTCACAGAATAGAAGACACAGAAGAAATGGACATATTCCTTGAAAGGTACAAATTACCAAAACTGAATCAAGAAGATATAACAACTCTCAATAAGCTGATAACAGCCAAAAAAAGATGAAACATAATAAAAAGCCTACCGACAAAGAAAAGTCCAGGTCCTGATGGATTCACAGCTGAATTCTACAAGAAATTTATAGAAGATATAATCCCCACACTCCACAAGCTCTTCCATGAAATTGAAAAGGAAAAAGTCCTCCCAAAATCATTTCTGGAGGCAAGTATAATACTGATTCCAAAACCAGGGAAAGACACAACCAAAAAGGAGAACTACAGGCCAATCTCCCTCATGAACATACATGCAAAATTATTGAACAAAATCCTTGCAAATAGAATACAGCAAATCATCAAGCAGATCATACACCATGACCAGGTAGGATTCATCCCAGGGATGCAAGGATGCTTCAATATTCGAAAATCTATAAATGTAATGCATTATATTAATAGACTGAAATTTAAAAACCATATGATCATCTCAATTGATGCAGAGAAAGCCTTTGACAAAGTCCAACACTCATTCATATTCAAGGTCCTACAGAAAATTGGAATAGATGGACTCTATCTTAACTTGATAAAAGCCATCTATGACAACCCAAAAGCTCATATAATCCTAAATGGGGAAAAACTGAAATCTTTTACTCTTAAATCAGGTACAAGACAAGGATGTCCTCTATCACCCCTCCTATTCAATATAGTCTTGGAATCCTTAGCAACAGACATTAGAAAAGGGAGAAATAAAGGGAATAAGAATAGGTAAAGAAGAAGTTAAATTATCGCTATTTGCAGACGACATGATACTTTACTTGGAAGACCCCAAAAATTCCACCAAAAAACTACTAGAACTGATAGGGAAATTCAGTAGCATAGCAGGATACAAAATCAATACTCAAAAGTCAATAGCATTCCTCTACACAGATAACAGGCACACTGAAAGGGAAACAATAGAAACAATACCTTTTACAATAGCACTGTGGAAAATGAAGTACCTTGGGATTCACTTAACCAAGGACGTTAAAGATCTTTTCACAGAAAATTACAACACCCTAAGAAAAGAGATTATAGAGGATTTCAGAAAATGGAAAGATATTCCATGCTCCTAGATAGGAAGAACCAACATTGTGAAGATGGCCATACTCCCAAAATTGCTGTACAAATTTAATACAATCCATATCCAACTGCCACCAACATACCTCCCAGATATAGAGAAATCAATCCTAAAATTTATTTGGAACCACAAACGACCTAGAATAGCAAAGGCAATCTTGGCCAATCAAGACAAGGCAGGAGGTATCACAATTCCTGATTTGAAATTATACTACAAAGCCATTGTGATAAAATCAACACTGTATTGGCAACAAAACAGACCTGAGAATCAGTGGAATAGATTAGAAGACGCAGAGGCATCTACGAAAACACTCAGCCATCTGATCTTCGACAAAGAGGCTACACAGGCTCACTGGAAAAAAGACAGCCTCTTTAAAAAATGGTGCTGGAAAACATGGCTTTCTACATGCCGAAAACTAAAACTTGACCCAGCACTATCACCGTGCACTAAGTTAAAGTCAAATGGATTAAAGATCTAAACATTAAAACAAAAACACTCAATCTCCTGGAAGAGAAAGTAGGAGGAACTCTTGAAAACATAGGGGTAGGTAAAGAGTTCAGGAACAAACATATATTTGCACGGGAAGCACATGAAAGAATCAACAACTGGGATCAACTCTTCTTAAGCTTCTGCATGTCAAAAGAAATTATCAACAGAGTGAAAAGACAACCCACAAACTTTGAAAAAATCCTAACTAATAAGCAAACAGACAGAGGACTACTGTCTAGAGTATATAAAGAACTAAGATATAACAGGGCCCTCAAATTTAAAGATCCAATTCAGAAATGGGCATCTGAGATGAGTACACATTTCTCAGAGGACGAAATTAAAAAAGCAAATAAATATATGAAAAAATGCTCCACATCGCTAGTCATCCATGAAATGCAAATTAAAACAACACTGAGATATCATCTCACTCCAGAAAGAATGGCTATCATAAGGAAATCAACCAACAACAAATGTTGGAGAGGTTGTGGGGAAAAGGGGACACTTCTCCACTGCTGGTGGGAATGTATACTGGTACCACCATTGTGGAGGTCAGTATGGAGACTCCTCAAAACAGTAGGTCTAGAAATCCCATTCAAGCCGGCTATCCCCCTACTGGGAATTTTCCCAAAGGATCTCGATACATTGTATCATAGAGATATATGTGTACCTATGTTTATAGCAACACAATGTGTGATAGCAAAATCTTGGAAACAACCAAGATGTCCATCACATGAGGAATGGTTGAAAAAGTTGTGGTATTTCTATATTATGGAGTATTATTCAGTTATTAAGAATGAGAAGTTTGAAGCGTTTATACTGAAGTGGATGCCACTTGAACATATACTCATAAGTGAAATTAACCAGACACACATGTGTAAATATCGTATAGTCTCCCTAGTATAACAAGCGAAAAGCAGAAATACAAAAGGAAACCTACAACAACTAAAATCAGTTGAGTCAGATAAGGCAAAGTGAGTGGCATATGCTGCAGGATATTAAACAGCTTTTCTTCTGGATGGTTAACAACCTAAGTTCACAAGTCAGAGTTGGAGAAATAGAAGAGCCACAAGGTCAGCCAACATTTTGGCCCTAGCCTTTCAAGGTCAGCAAAGACTCAGGACATAGGAGAACCTGTACTGCAACATCATGAAACTCAGGTGAGCTCCAAATTTTCTGAACAAGGAGATTATGGAGCCACAGAGGAAAGAGATTGAAGTTCTATAGTGTGCCTGGGAAGAGTCACATGAAACGAAAATTTTCTCTCAAGCTCTCACAGTGAGCAAACTGGTCAAGCATTCGCCATGACTCATCCACATGGATGACACAGACAAAGGATCTACAGAATAATGTACAGGACTACAAGATAAACCCTGAGAGGACTTCACTGACCACATAGGAAATATAAAGTTCATGTGTTGGTATACCAGTCTTGATCTATCTAGGTCTTAACCATCCAGCGGAAAAGTATAAAAATGAAGTATACATAGTGGGGCCATTATATTAAGCTGAGCTGTAAATGGCTATGGTTGACAACTTCTTTGAATAATGCACTATTGTTGTAGAATGCTGGACTGTGTTGGATTGTGTTGTCGAGTTCAAGCACCCAAGTTAGTTGAATGACAATGGAGTGCCCACCTTTGACAGGTGTAGGCAAAGGAAGGGGTGTAGAAAGAAAAAATCAGGATGTGTGTGTATAGACAGTACAGTTGGGATAGATAACGCTCTGCTTCTACATAATTCTATGAGAGGCAAGATCTGCACTAATGGTGGTTGGACAGGATATTATGTAGGCTTCTAGTACTACAGTCATCCACTAGGAAAATAATTATTGAATTTTTTATATAATTCAGGTATGAAAAATAAGATAAGTAAGCAGCTACACTCTTAATTCACTGATGAGAGATATCTGCTAAAATAATATCTGTAAATATAATATCATGTATGCACCTTGTACAATACCAAAACATGAAAACAGTTTGCAATGTATTAATTTATCGAATCTGTATTGTTAAGGTGTCTTGAAATTGTCTGATTGACATTTGTAGTTCAATAAAATAAAAAAAATAGGATAGATATACCCTAGATATTCTCTTAATTCAATGAATAGAAAGATTTGTTCTAATGGAGTTTTTAAACAGGATATTATGTCTGCATCTTGTACAGTGAATAACCACTAAGAGAACAATATTCAATGTATTAATTATTGAAACTGTCTTACTAATTTGGATTGAAACTATCTCTGTTTTAACGTTTAGATCTTTAATCCATTTTGACTTTAACTTAGTGCATGGTGATAGAGCTGGGTCAAGTTTTAGTTTTCGGCATGTAGAAAGAAATGTTTTCCAGCACCATTTGTTAAAGAGGCTATCTTTCTCCCAGTGGGCTTGTGTAGCCCCTTTGTCGAAGATAAGATGGCTGAGTGTTTTCGTAGATGCCTCTGCATATTCTAATCTGTTCCACTGATCCTCAGGTCTATTTTGATGCCAATACCATGTTGATTTTATCACAGTGGCTTTGTAGTATAATTTCAAATC
>PVKA01011367.1:0-61158 GCA_004027165.1 Ctenomys sociabilis
CTGTTTCTGTTTTTCTACCTCCCACAGCTGGATCTTTCACAAGCTCAGGTTTTTCCTTCAACACAGTCTGTTTTCTCTGAAGCATAGGCATATTATGTTCCCCTCTTGAGAGGGAAGAGTCACAGAAACCCTAGTGGACTACCTATTTCCTCTCTTCTTGGCTCTTAAATGTTTTACCATGTTCCTTTGGGAAATACTGATTTGATGTTCTCCTTGGGTCTTCTGGTGTTTACCTCAAAGAGGAAGAACTGTAGTGGGTATTCTGAGTAGAATTTGGTGCTCCATTTGAGGAACATGAAAAACTTAAAAAAAAAAAATCTGAATTGCTTTTGCCTCAGATAACTCCCTTTAAGACCTAGCTGCCTATCAGGGGACTCACAACCACTTCTGCTGCCTGAAAGGGCTCTTTGCAGGCCCCTTCCTGTTCTGTCTGAGTCACAGTCCTATGAGCTGTTGCTATAGCTGTTTGAACATGTAAGTCCTCATGGAACACTGGCCAGCCATTCACAGATATGGGCAAATCCTGACTTTGTACAAACCACAATGTTTCTTTTACATGACTAAATGTTCAAAAAAATAAAAAAGAGAATATATTATATAAAAACTATAAAATTAAAATTCCAGTGTTTATAAGCAATATTCTGCTTTAATACAGCCATGCTTGATTGCTTAAGCATTATTTGTGCCTCTTTCTATGGTGTATAGGCAGAATGGAATGATCAGAAGATGGAAGGCTTGAGCCCAAGATCTAGGTCCATGTTTAAGGTGCCTAGAGCCTTAGGTCTAAGTCTGGATTCTTCATATAAAATCTTTAACATCCTACATTTACACAGCAGATGGAAAAGCAAGAATTCTCCATCAGTTCCACCTGCATTTTGTTCACAGAGGAGCTCTATTTATGAGCAAGGAAGCATTTCTTTGAGATTTAACAGCAAGGTTCTCAGTGAATTCCCAGGAAATGAAAGTAAAGTAAGAACAGCAGGCAACAGATGTCCAGCCATTCAACACCATCTTGCCTTAATTGTTAGCAGTGGAAAAGGTTGCCTGTGTTTCTAAATTTCCTTATGAATCTCAAGTACAAGTGTTCCACAAATAATGCCTAATGGAAATGCACATCAACGCTTATTCTACGTTATCCAGTTGAGAATATCAGGGCCAGCCAGGTAGCTCAGCAGGTTAAAGTGTGTGCTTAGGCAGCTCAGGAACCGGGGTTTGATCCTTGGTGTGGTGTGCTGTGCCTACCACAGCCCCAGGGTATGTTGAGATGGTGATTGAGATGAGGTGTGGTGGCTCGTGCCTGTAATCTCAGTGCTTGGGAGGCATAAAACAGGAAGATCACTATGAGTCTGAGCTGTGAAGTGAGACTCTGTAGAGCCTGTACTAAATACATTTTAAAAAATCTCCATTTGGAGCACTTTAAATCATGCAATAAAAACCACTATGCTGACCAATTATCCAGATATGGTTTGGAGAGAGGAAGAAAAAAAAGGTTGTCTCTAACTAGATGGGTAGAAAAAGCAAGGTTTTTCCTAGGAGGAAAGATTATAAAATAGTAGGAAAGTTTATCTGGGCTGGTAGTGCAATTGCTTTTTCATGGAAAGAATTTTCAACAAATTCACCCCTCCATCTTCTGAGCAGTCCAGGTGCAGAATCAGACTCCCTATAGGGAGCCTGCTGAGGGGTTCTCATGACCCAAAGTCTAGCTCTGATGATGAATTAGAATTTCCTAGCATTGGCGAGCTTAGTAACAGAATAGAAAATTGTTTTGAATAATTCAAGAGGAGACTGCAAGTCTACAGCTAATCAATGAAGGAAGAATTAAATGACTAAGCCAACTTTTGATTATAAACAAGAAAGAAAATAAGGCACAGATGGTCTCTGGGCAACTTACAGTAGAAGAACATCTTTCTGAATTAAAAAGTTCTCAATCTCTCCCCATGCAGGAATATTTTCAAGTAAAGGAACTAGTTGCAGATAATAATTTGTTAAGAGATGACTTAACAACATTCTTTCAAATGTAGGAAAATCCACAAATAGCCCTAACTAGAGCACAATGTGGACATACAACAAAACACAACATTTTCTTGAGTGTGTGGAAAAAAACTAAAAATGTAAAAGTAGCTCTTCTAATTACTCAGAAGAGCTACCAGTATTCCCTAGATGAGCAAAACAACATGGCTGATTTGGTATAAGTTTTAACTATTATAGAATGTACAATATAAATTTTAGCTTAATAGCAATTAGAAAGTATGTTGTAGGCAGCTGAATTAGAAATAATACAGGCACTCAGACTGGGCAAGGCCTCAGAAAAAACCAGAATGAAAGGCCAGATACCTTGAGATACTGTGAGAGAGACAGACAATCCCTCTGTGAGCCAAACCTCAAGATAAAAGATCAAATGCATGAATAAGTCCCTAAAGATAAACATCCAGGATTGACATTCTAAATAGATCTTTCACTTTGAGGAAATCTGGAAGAGTCACCAACCCAGCCTTACAAGAAGAGGCCCTGCTCTATATTCATGCTGGTTTGCTACAAGACTGGCTTTCCCATTTGGTCCTCGATTTAATTAATTTTACCTAAGCAATTCTCCTTGTAGACTTACTGGTTGACCATGGTTTTGTCCCACCCCATGTGTGAGTTTCCATGCTTCCCACCTTAGACCCCCCTCACCACTTGTTTTTGCTCTATAAAAATCCCTGGAAAAGGCAGATTCCAGGGGAAACCCACTTGGGTCACTTTCTGTCCCTTTCTCAGACAGGCGCTTTCTTTCCTTCAATAAGTATATTCTGTTCTTAACCTCTTGTTATTCCTCAAATTTGCCCTTTGGTTTTATTTTTATTTTTTAAATTTTTATTTATTTGGCACAGCATCTTGCTATACAGTTCAGACTCATAATGATCTTCCTGTGTCAGCCTGCCCAGCACTGGGATTCCAGTTTCAGTGGCTGGCCTGGCATGTGGTACCAGGGATTTAACTCAGTTCCTTATGCTTTCCACACAGGCACTTAGACTGCTGAGCTGTCTCCCTGGGCCACTTTTTGGTTTTAGAGAACACAAACTGGCCCAAGGTATCTTTCAGGTTTGGAGTTTCATTCTTCTATATCAAGTGGACTATAGATATGGCCAAATTCAATGAGTTCAATGGCATCTTTTAGTCTTTAGGAAAGACTTGTCCATGAAAGAAATACAAAATAGAAGAGCAAGATTATAAGGATTATGGGATAGTACAAGGAGGAAAATAAGGCAGGGTCCAGTGACCACCCTTCATTGAGCAGATGAAACTAAGACCTAGAGAGATCATGAGGCTAGAATATTTGGCATGAAGTCAGTGGTGAAAAACATTATGAAGAAAGTGAACTCCAGGGATCTTCAGAAGATCCTTTTGAGTATTCCATAAATTAGTAATCATTAAGTTGTGTGTAAAAAATTACGCAAGGCCTGAATCTGGAGTACCTTAAAGGATGTGAGAAACTGGTACCTAATATTACACAAGACTAGGAGGAATGCCTGTTCCCAGGAGCCACAGAAACCCTGCCCTTGTGGGGCATGAATTCATTATTAATGTCTTATTTTACTAGCTTGGTATGATCTGAACACTAAGTTAAATTTACTTCTAAATTTGTCAAACAACACCAGGTGTAGTGACCACATTCAGAATCTCAGTACTCAGGAAGATTGGTATAGGATGGACTTTAGAGGCCAGATGGAATCGTCTAGCAAGACCTTATCTCAAAAAAAATAAAAAGCAAATGAATGCTAAGAGTGTATGTTTTTAATCTATATTTTGTTGTAGGGGTAGGGGTCTCAGTCATAGCAGTAGTAATCTGCAAAGAAAAAAGTGTTACCTTTTCTCGTGGTAAGTATCCAGGAAGTTTACGAGGCCTTCCTTTGAGCTGCTTTTTGAGAAGACCAACACGTTTTTAATAAAACAATTATGAAGTAATTCAACCAACACATAAGAGTTAAATATTAAAAGGAAAAGGGAAGAATAAAATCATATGATAATATATGTGATTGCATAAAATAAAAACCTTAAGTCTCATTCTATTTCAATTTAAAGTAGATAACAAATTGGATGGACTTGAGAGTTTAAATATTTCTTAAAAGAGATTACTAGGCTTTAAAACAATCCTCAGAAGCTAAACCTATTAAAGCTACAAACTTTGATTTTCATGTTTCTGCAAACATGTGACTGGAGTTTTCTCAAAATTCATTGACCTGAAATTACATAAGAAGAGAAAATAAACATACTATATGACCTCTCTTCACTTATTATATAGACTTCCTGCTGTTCTGTTTTTTTTAAAAAAATAATGTATTTAATTTTCAATATTTTAAAATATGTAATTTTACAAGAAAGCCTTTTATTTATCCTTGTTTGAATGTTATGTCTAAACATTGTTTTGCTGTAACATTGCTTTTAGAATCATAATCCTAGAGTTTTAAAAAAACCAAGTTTTATTTTAAGGAGAAATTGATTAGTATAAATTTCTCAAATCATTTTCCTTTAATTGATGTGTTTGTGAACAACTACTTCACAATCTCCCTGGACTTTTGTTGGCGGTATATTTTCTGTATATCTTCCTCCCCTCGCTCTGAGAGGGCCTCTTCCATGTATGTGTTTCTGTATATCAGGAGAGTTCTCTACCATTATG
The DNA here is from genome assembly GCA_004027165.1 of Ctenomys sociabilis. Lineage (NCBI taxonomy): Eukaryota > Metazoa > Chordata > Mammalia > Rodentia > Ctenomyidae > Ctenomys > Ctenomys sociabilis. Next base: position 4,658 of record PVKA01011367.1, read on the forward strand.
CCTTATGACACTTCTATTACCTCTTGTAACTTTCTTGTAAAATTCAATCACTCTATTACAAATCACTTTATATTTATACTCATTCCCATTTCATATCAATTACTTCTAACTACTATATTCTCAACATATTACTATATATTTATTTTTACGATTTTACAGCATACTCTTCCTTCGATTTTGTGTATGTCTCTTCTATTCTTTCTTCATTTTGTCTTATTTACACCCTGTAATGATAGCATCTTACTTTCTTGAGATTATTTTCTTATGGGGAACATTCTTTTTTATACTTTATTGAAGATCGATGTTTCTATTTGTTCAATTATTAATCATTTTCTTTTGTTCTTTTTTAATGTGGTATGTTTTACTTTATGCTAAGCCACTACACATCAGTAAGTTTTTTTATACACTCTTACATTAAAATACATTGACATCAATTATATTTTCAAACAAATCCTCATTTCTATGTAATTTTGTAATATCATCCAATGGTCATATGGAAATTATTGGTTTACTGTGTCATGCAGATTTTCTAAAAGTTGCCAAATTTTATAATCTAGTATCAAAGAGGTCACATTCATTAATATCACTGGCAATCCTAAGAAGAATTTCACAAAATATTGTGAAACTGCTGAGATTTCTGTGGTTGGTGTGATTTTTCTAAATCTTGAATTTTTATCTGAAAATTTGAATTTTATCATTATCCACAAATGAAGCCAGTTGTTTTCTGTGTGAGATAAACTCACTCTCCTTATTTTGTTGATGAAGTGTTGGCAAGCTCTCAGTCAAAGGAATCATAGTTTGTCAGTCAGTCTTTCAAATAGCAATGATATTTACTTAAAAAGGTTAACTCTGCATGATTTTGCCTGGATAACCACTTTACTTTGGCATGGAGGAGTATTTTGCACATGCTTCATATTTCATCAAAAATATTCCAGAAAAGAGGTACCCCACATGTGTAACTTAACACAATTAATAATTTTTATTGCTCCAACAAGGATATTCCTAAATGGAACTGGCCTGTTTTCCCACTGGGAATACCATGAAGACTGCAGTGACTTCTGCTCAGATCGAAGCCTTTCCTCTATTCCTGCTGAGCACCTACAGTTATCCATAACTGCTTTTACATCACTACTGTCAATGCCAATACTATAAAAAAGGAAAATTATATCTCAGTTCTATCATGAAAACAACCTCAACTTTATGCACTATAGAGATGGCCACAGAGAACTCTGGGCATGAGTCCCTTTGTGGACTGCTGGTTCTGACCAAGCTGTGCAAGAAATAAGCTGTCGTGCATTTTATGGGCATCATAAATGATAAAATGGAGTTGATATAATGATGTATTTCTGTATATTTTTAATTATTTCAATTGACTTATTTTTATAAACTACTTTTAAAAAACAAAAAGAAATGATAAGAGACATGAGTACCATATCTGTTATTAGCAACCTGATACAGGTCAAAACATAAGTATATCCCATTCTTTTATTTATTTATTTTTCTTTTCAAATTTTATTTATTTGTTTGATACAGGGTCTCTCTATGCAGTTTAGACTTGTAGTGATCCTCCTGTCTTAGAGCCTCCAGGGCTGGGTTTACAAGCATGCACTGGAGAGCTGGCATGGCATGTGGTACCTAGGATTGAACTCTGGTCCTTGTGCTTTCCAGGCAGGCACTTAGTGTATCCTAATATATATATATATATGTATAATATATATAATACATATTATATAATAGGCATATAAATTTAATATTTAAGATAGATAAAGAAGGATGGATGGATGGGTGGATGGGTGGATGGAGAGATAGATAGATCGATAGATCGATAGATCGATAGATCGATCGATAGATAGATAGATAGATAGATAGATAGATAGATAGATAGATAGATCAGGGATCAAACTCAGGACATTGTGTTTATGGTTTCCAGGCAGGTGCTTATACCACTGAGCTATCTCCCCAGGCCATCTGTTTATAACTTGATGTTATCTCTATTTCTAAAGTAGCTAGCTAATGGTCATTAGGTGATGCTGGCAAAAATGTTAAGGTATTTATGATGAATTCTTTTAAAATATTTTCTGCTCTGAATGTTTCATTCAGTGAATAATGAGAAACAAAATTATGAAGTATTCAATTCAACTTGGAAAAATCAAAATTACAACTTGGGTCTTTATCATCATTAATATATAAATAAATATATAGATGAGATCTTAATCTGTTAGAAAGAAATATATTTAAAGTTGTTTGTTCCATAGGTGAGCTAATGAGTTTCACAAAATATCCAATAAGATAAAAAAAAAGTTACTTAAACATACTGAATGTATGTCATTATTCCAAAACCAGTTCCATTTTTATGATTTTCCTGAGCTGAAAAGGCTATGTGAATCTAATGATTCAGTCACCTACACTATAGAGAAATCCTTTCATATCTTGAGTAGTTCAACAGCATTATTTTGAGCTTATTTGGCTTGAAGAAAACTGGGTTGTACCTATTCCACATAAACTGATTAAGTTTTAATTGCATTTACCATATTCCTTATAGATTTTGTTTGGCATAATTAAATCAATTAAACTTATAACACACTTATTCATGGAAGATGCCAAGAGAAAAGAATTAGAGAAAAGTATATCTTCCATTCACTTGATAGACTCTTCAGCATATTTAGAATTAGTTTAGACATCATCGAAATTAATTAAGTGTAATTAAAAAGAAATGAGAAGTCACCCTGCTCTTGCCTTGAGTAGCATTAGCACCGTGGACTGGTGAGATACTAATGAGATGTTTTTATGTCATTTATCTCAATACTTAGTGATCCAACTTAAAGTTCTAAGTTTAAAGCTATGGACACAGTAAAAGTTCAAATGTTAATTGAAGACACTAGTAATATTACAAAAATTAAAATTTTAAAAATTGTTCAAACTTTTCTTAAAGAGTTACAAGGTATATGCTACTCTCAGTCACTTTGGCTCCGTGGTGAAGACAGAAGTCATGGTTGATTTACAGGAAGCAGAATTCAAGGAAGCCTTAACATAGCAGTAGCCTAACAGCCCATAACCACTGTTTGTCTCCAAGACTTAACCTCTAACCAAACGTTTGTTATAAACAGCATTCTCAGAAAGACCATGTGTGAAGTAAGAAGTGGATTTAGAGGAGAAAGTGTAAACTCTTCCACCTGTCCTGAGTTCTCCAGCTGGAGCCCAATAAGTTGAGTTGCCAAGAGAGATGAATAAGAGTAAAACAAATAGAATTTACTAGCACATTATGAGTAATTGAAAAGTTTGGTTTGCACTTGGGCCTACTTAGCATTTTAGCAAAGAAACAGAAAATTTGTTTGAAAGTGACAAGACAAAGAAAAAGGATATTAAATCTCCAGGGGCAACCAACTGGGGGAAGGAAAAGTCAGGAGAAACTAACAGTAACCAAGGGCTGGGGAGTAAGTCTTCTCCTAAGGAGTCCTCTGGTGCTGTTAATGGGATAGGAAGATCTCGAGTGTCACTCTGTCCTTCCTGGCAGAGAGAGAAGGAGGCAAAATCTTGTAAATTTATGTTCTTCTTTAAGGCAAATGGGAAGATGGCAGAAAGCTTTTCTGATGCTTCTTAATTGCATCCATCATTTAAGTAAATCTTACATCAAAGGGCACATTTGGGGTGACATACTCTAATTCCCTCGATGGGTCCACTAATTATACTAACCGTTGTACACAAGCATCACCAAGATCCCTCAACATGAGGAACTCCTTAGAAAGCAATGAAGGATTTGACTAAGTTTGAGCACATGTTAACATAAAAACCATGAAGGTACATATCTGGGTCTGTCTTTGAAATTTTCATTCCTAAACAAATTTGTACAAACTTTGAAATGAAAGAATGGATAGCACTTCATTTATTCTTGAAAATTAAGTAAGCTATCCGGGCCCCATTTAATTTTTTTCATAATTTTATTGAAAAACAAATAACGAGACAGTTTCAAATCAAATTAATAGGACAGATTCAATAATTAATACATTGCATATTATTTTCTTAGTGGTTATTTGTTGTACAAGATGCAGACATGATATTCTATTTACAAACACTATTAGAGCAGATCCCTCTATTCATTGAATTAAAAGAACATAGCTATATATCTATGTTAACTATTTTGAATATATAGATAGGAAATGCTCATTTGTTTGTAACCCCTCTTCTGTTCAGTTTTGTCATTTAAATATTATAGGTATTTGAATTCAGCAAAATATTCCAAAATAATCCAGTAGTTCCTAACAATATTGAGTTTTCCATATGTCTGGCAATGTCAGAAGTTGTTGACTTGAGTCTTACAGCGCAACACAATAATATGCCTTTACTTCTTATACTTTGTTTTTATACTTTTCTGCTTGATGGTTAAGACCAAGATAAAACAAGACCTATATAACAAGAATTGTAGCTGTTGTTTCTGATTAAGGTCAGTTAAATCCCCTCAGGATTTATGCTGAGACCCTTTACCACAGTTTGTAGATCCTTTGTCAGTGTCAGCCATGTGGATGAGTCATGGCGATTGCTTGACCAATTTGCTCTCTGTGAAAGCCCGAGAGAATGTTTTCTCTCCAAGTGACTCTCCTTAGACATACTCTAGATCCTCAGTCACTTTCCTCTTTGGCCCCATAATTTCCTTGGTCAGAAAATTTGGGACACAACTGAGTTGCATGACGCTTACAGTACAAGTTCTCATATGTCCTGAATCTTAATTGACCTTGAAAGGCTAGGGCCAAAATGGTGGCTGTTCTTACAGCCCTCCTTTTTCTCTAATTTTTACTCTGCTAACTAAGGTTGTTAAACACTCCAGAAGAGAAGCTCATTGTTATTACTGTACAACCTAAGCTTTTGAGCTGTACCTCACTATCTGTCTGAATATCAAACATCTTAGGTTTAACATGGAACAAGTGTTTTTCATCAAGTATTGATATGTTAAATTTTAAGTCCCAAGGAAAATTAATATTTTTCAGAAAATTCGATTGAGATAAATTGTTCTGTCCACAATTCAGGATGTCAAATTCATAATTAAATAAAATGTAATCACTGTTAAAAAAAAATTTAAGTCCCTACAATATAATGAAAATTTTTAAAAATAAAATATATTTTAAAAATAGTAATAAACAATTGTATATGTTTAAACACAAGTTTAGAAATCTAACCATATACAGCACTGTAGCTGCCAGTCCCACAACACTCCTTTTCCAGTCTCCTGCCTTCTTTCACCACCCCCTACTTTTTAAACAAATATCTACTGAAGAGACAGCATGCCAGCAACCAGCGTGTCATGAGAAGTAGCACCCATTCAGAAGACCAGAATGACAGGCACTCCAAGCATGAATCTACTATTACAAATTTTCATCTTCAGTGAAATTGCTCAGTTCACAAGTATCAGCATATATAGTTAGTCAGGGTGAGAATCTTTCCAGTTAACTGGTAGATTTGAAAATCTTCTGAAGATTCTCAGGTTCATTGCCTTACCCATTTTGTAAACATAAGTACATGGCTTTGCCTCTGTTGTGTTTCCTAGGTCTTCTCCTTGCTCTCTCTTCACTGTCTAGCCTTCAAGTTCTTGCTATCCTTTTAACTGTGTTATAACTTTTTATTTATAAATCTTCTTTTAAGTTCTTATACTAGGGAGACTATACAATATTTATACATGTGGGTCTTGTTTATTTCACTTATGAGTATATCTTCAAGTGGCATCCACTTAAATATGAAGGCTTCAAGTTTATCATTCTTTATAGCTGAGTAACACTCTATTGTATAAATACATCACATCTTTTTCGTCCATTATTCATGTGATAGGCATCTTACTTGTTTCCAAGATTTCGCTATCACAAATTGTGCTGCTATAAACATAGGTACACATATACCACTATGATATGATGTTTTCATATCCTCCAGGAAAATTCTCAGGAAGGGAATAGCTGGTTTGAATGGGATTTCCAGTACTAGTTTTTAAAGGAATCTCCACATTGATTTCTATAATGGTTGCACCAGTCTACATTACCACCAGCAGTAAGAAGTGTTCCTTTTACCCACAGCCTCTCCAAATTTGTTGTTGGTTGATTTCTTTATGATAGCCATTCTTTCTGGGGTGAGATGATGTCTCAGTATTGTTTTAATTTGCATTTCAGAGATAGCTAGTGATATAGAGCATTTGTTCATATATTTTTTCACTGCTTTAATTTTGTCCTCTGAGAAGTGTGTATTCATCTCAGATGCCCATTTCTAGATTGGGTCTTTAAATTTGGGGGCCCTAATGTTTTTTAGTTCTCTATAAATTCTAGAGAGCAGATCTTTGTCTGACTGTTTATTTCTCAAGATTTTTTCCAAATTTATGGGTTGTCTTTTTCACTTTGTTGGTAATTTCTTTTGACGTGCAAAAACTTCTCAAGAAGAGGTCCTAGTCATTAATTGTTATAAACATTACTCAAGCGATTTCATTTTTGTTCATAAAATTTTTGCCTACCCCTATGTTTTCAAGAGTTCCTCCTACATTCTCTTCTTGGAGATTTACTGTTCTGTTTTAATGTTTAGATCTTTAATTTATTTTACTTTAGCTTTGATAGATTTGGGTCAAGTTTTAGTTTTCAGTGTGTAAAGAGCCAGTTTTTTCAGCACTATTTGTTGAAGAGGCTAACTTTCTTTCAGTGAGTATGTTTGTCAAAGATAAGGTGGCTGAGTGTGTTTGGAGAGGCTTCAGCATCTTCTAATATCCTCCAGTGATTCTATTTTGTTGCCATTGCCATGGTGATTTTGTCATAGTAGCTTTGTAGTATAGTTTCAATACAGGGATTGTAATGCCTCCTGCCTTGCCTTTGCTGCCCAGCGTTGCCTCTGCTATTCTAAGTCTTTTTTGGTTCCAAATAAAATTTAAGAAATATTTCTCTAAGTCTGTGAGGTATCTTGGTGGTAGTTTGATAGGGACTGCATTAAATCTATACATCAATTTTGGGAGTATGGCCATCTTCATTCCATTTTCTGAAATCCTCTATGATTAAGAATACTGTAATTTTCCTTGAAAGGATCATTGACTTCTTGTATTAGATGAATTCCAAGGTATTTCATTTTCCTTTGTGCTATTGTAAAAGGTATTGTTTCTATAATTTCCCCCTCATTGTGTTTGTTATCTGTGTGGAGGAATGCTATTGACTTTTGGGTACTGACTTTCTATCCTGCTATACTACTGAATTTGTGAATTAATTCTAATTAATTCTGATTCTAGCAGGTTGTTGGTGGAGTTTTTTGGATCTTCCAAGTAAAGTATCATGTCATGTACAAATAATGATAATTTAACTTCTTCTTTTCCGATTCTTACTCCATTTTTCTCTCTTGCCTAATGGCTCTAGCTAATGGTTCCAGAACTATATTGAATAGGAGGGGTGATAGAGGACATCCTTGTCTTGTATCAGACCTAAGAGTAAAAGATTTCAGTTTTTCCCCATTTTGAATTATGCTAGCCATTGGGTTTTCATAAATGACTTTTATCAGATTAAAGTGGAGGCCTTCTATTCCAATTTTCTGTAGGACTTTGAACATGAATGTGTGTTGGACTTTGTCAAAATCCTTTTCTGCATCAATTGAGATGATCACATGGTTTTTAGTTTTTGCACTATTGATATAGTGTATTGCATTCATAGATTTTTGATATTAAACCAATCTTGCCTCCCTGGGATGAATCCTACCTAGTCATGGTGTATGGTCTTCTTGATGATTTGCTGTATTCTATTAGCTAGGATATTAGTGAGGATTTTTGCATCTATGTTCATGAGGGAGATTGGCCTGTAGTTGTCTTTTCAGTTGTGTCTTTCCCTGGTTTTGGTATCAGTATGATATTTGCCTCTAGGAATGATTCTGGGATGATTGCTTCCTTTTTAATTTCCTTGAAGTTTTTGAAGAGTGTAGGGATTATACCTTCTTTAAATTCCTTGTAGAATTCAGCAGTGAATCCATTAGGACCTGAACTTTTCTTTGTTGGTAGTTTATTTTTTTTTTTTTATTACATTTTGTATTTCATTGGCTGTTATTGGGCTATTCAGAGTGGTTATATCTTGTTCATTCAGTTTTGGTAATGTGTACCTTTCTAGGAATCTGTCCGTCTCATCTGTGTGTTCTATGAGAGTAAAGATTCTCAAAGTAGCTATTAATAATCTCCTGAATTTCCACTGGGTCTGTGGTGATTAAATCCCTTTCATTCCTTATTGCTTGTATTTGAATTTTTCTTTCCTCTTTTTGATAGTTATCTAGGGGCTTATTGATTTTATTTAATCTTTCAAAGAACAAGCTTCTTGATTCCTTAATTCTTTGGACTGTTTTCTTTGTCTCAGTTGAGTTCATTTCTGCTCTAATTGTTGATTTCTTCCCGTCTTTAGGCTCTGGGTTTGGTTTGCTCTTCCTTTTCTAGTTGTGCAGCATTAGGATGTTTATTGTTCCCATTCTGTTTTCCTACTGTGTGAGTTCACAGTTATAAATTTCCTTCTGACACCTGCTTTCATCACATCCCATAAATTCCAATAATTTATGTTTGAATTTTCATTGAATTGTAGATATTGTTGAATTTCTTGTTTACTTTCCTCTGTTTCCCTTTGATTGCTGTGTAGGGTGTTGTTTAATTTCCGTGTATTTAGGGTTTTTTTTCTGGTTTCTTTTTATTTCCAGTTTCATTGTACTGTGGTCAGATAATATGCATGTGATAATTTCTGTTTTCTTGTGTATACTTAAGCATGACCTATGGACCAGTATGAGGTCTGTTTTAGAAAATGACCCATGTGCAGCTGATAAAAATGTGCATTCAGCTGTGTTGTGTGGAACACTCTGTATATGTCCACTAAGTCCATTTGTTTCAAGCTATGGTTCAGTTCTCCTACTTTGCTAATTTTTTGTCTGGTTGACCTATCTTTTGGGGATAAGGGAGTTTTATGGTCTCCTCTTAAGACTCTGATCTTGGATATTAGATTTTTCATGTCCATTATGATTTGTTTTATATAGTTTGGTGCTCCCATGCTTGGTACATAAATATTTATAATTGTTACCTATTCCTCTTGAAAATTTTCCCTAACAAGTATAAAGGGGCCTTCTTTACCTCACTTGATCATTCTTGGTTTGAAGTTGAGACTGTCTGAGAAAAGAATTGCTATCCCTGCTTTTTTTCTGATGTTCTGTGGTGTGTAGTATTGTTTTCCATGCTTTGACTTGCAGCCTGTGAATTTCTTTCTGAGTTAAGTCTATTTCTTTTATACAGAATATTGTTGCATTTTGTTTCCTAATCCAACTATGCCAGTCAATTTCTCTTAATTTGGTGAACTGAGTCCATTTACATTGATGGTTGTAACTGAGACGTATTGACTTAGGCTTGACATGTTATTTACCTGCAGTTCTTACTCATTTTTTTCCTGTGTTTCATTGTTTGACCTATTCGGTTGCTTGCTTCTGTTCTTATATGTGGGGTACTGATCATTTTGGTTCCTCTCTCAACATCTTTCAGTAACCTGTGTAGGGATGGCTTTGTCATCATGAAATTCTTTAGTTGTTCTTTGTCATGGAAGTATTTCACTTCTCCATCAAACTTGAATGAGAGTTTTTCAGGGTATAGTAGTCTGGGTTGGAATTTGTTTTTATAGAGAACTTGAAGTACTCTGTACCATGCTGTCCTTGCCTTCATGGTTTGTAGAGATGTCAGCCATAATTTCAATGGGTTTTCCTTTGAATGTGACCTGAGTCTTTTGTCTAGTAGCTTTCAGTATATTATTCTTGTGCTGGATTTTTGGAATCTTGGCTATTATATGTCTCAGTGTGTTTTTAATTGGGTTGAGGTTACTTGGGGTTCTGTATGCTTCAGTTACAGATGTCAGATTGTCTCCTCATATATGAGAAGTTTTCTGCTATTACTTCTGCCCATATTATTTTAATGTCATTTGTATCGACTCCTTCTTTCTCATTGATGCCTATCAGTCTCACATTGCTTGTCTTTGCATTGTCTTGCAAGTGACGAAATATTCTTTCTTGCATACTATTTTTTTTTTTTTTTTTTTTTTTTTGGTGGAACTGGGGATTGAACTCAGTCACTTGTGCTTGCCATGGAAGCACTTATTCCACTGAGCCATCTCCCTGGCCCCCATACTGGTTGTTTTTAAGAGATTTTTTTCTTACCTTTTCACTAGCTGCACCAGCATCTTCAAGATCTGAAACTCTGTCTTCACTTTTACTGCAATGGTTTGGCAAGCTTGTGATTGAGATTTTAAGTTTTTCTGTGTCTCTTCGACTGTGCTTCATGCAATCTGTTTCTTTCCTGTATTGCTCATTCAAGGAATCCATCATTTTCCTAATCTTCTTTATTTTTTTATCAATGTATTCTTTAGAAGAAGTTATTAATTCTTTTACTGCAGAGTTTTATTCAGTTTGGTTTTCCTCCATATGTTTCTGTATTTGATTCTTTAGCTCAGATACTATGAACTTAGTGATTTCTTTATTTCAGAAATTAATTCTGCTCTGAATTTCTCTATACCTTTCTGTTGTTGCTTATTTCCTTCCAACGCTATTAATTCATATATTTCAGCTGAGGTAGCGTCCTCTGCACTTGTTCTGGGTAGGCATTGGGTTTCCTCCATATGTTTCTGCATTTGATTCTTTAGTTCAGATGCTATTAATTCAGAGATTTCTTTTTTTATTTCCAATTTGAGTTCCTCTATACCTTTCTGCAGTTGTTTCTTTATTTCAGATGCTATTGATTCATTGATTTCAGCTGTACGATTCCCAATTTGTTCTGTGGGTATGGGGTATGTTATCTGCACTTGTTATGGGTGGGCTTGGGTCTGAGATTACATTTTGTTCCTTCTAGTCATCATTTTGTATAGCCTTGTCTTCTGATCTTTACTGTAGAGCTTTGGTGCAGTTATAACCTTAGCTCCTACTGAAATTCAGGTGTAGATCTAGAAAGTTTGAATTTATCCAGTTGTGCCTGGCTTGTGTCTGGCTTCTGTGCTCAGCTCATTCCTGCTGCAGCCCTTAGGAGTGAACCTGCTGCACCCCTCTGGCAAGATGCTCTGTTCCTGGACTAGCTGGGTGGTTCTGTGCCCTACCCTCTCTGCAAGGACTATAGCTATACAGTTTCACCCTAGGCCTGTATGCCAGGCCTAAGCTGCATCTGGAAGGGACAAGAGGGCTAGAGGAGGGGAGAAGTCTTCTCACAAAACTCCCTGGGCCAGGGCCAGGGCTGGATCTAGGGGTACCAATAACATGGCAGAAATTCTTACTCAGTTGCTGGGCATGGCGGGTGTGGGATGGTGGTGGGGGTCCCAAGGGTGCAGAAGGGGGGGTCCCACTCATGCGGCTTGCCTGTGTTTGGACTGGGCAGTTTCTGCTAGTGCAGGTTAGCTGGAAGCTCTCCCACACAGTCCTCCAGTGCTCATTTTAAAGGTTCTAGTCGGGGATCCCTGGCTTAGCAACACAAACTCCAAAATGACCTTGTTTTATGACTGTGTTCATGAGCAAGGAAAGAGAAGCTAATGTTTTGGAGAAAGCATCTGCCACACTAGGTGCCCCCACGCCTTGTGAAAATTAAATTGACATCAAGCAGAAACCTCAGATCCAGTAAACTTCCTGCTCCATACTGGGAAAGGGAAAGCCATTTGCAGATTTAAAAAAATACATTTCCCATTGTTAGGCTATGTGAGAAAATAAAAACATGAAAAAAGTTCAACACCATGGGCCATTTGAGAGCTGTAGATTGAAACACTGAGATTCCATCTCACCCCAGAAGAAGTGACTATCATCAAGAAATGAAACAATAACAAAAAGCTGAGGGGCTGGGGGAAAAAGAACACTTTTCCACTGTTGGTGGGAGTGTAGACTAATGCAAGCACTGTGGAAATAAAAAAAAAGAACCAAAGAACAGATCCCTCCAAAAAGTAGGATTCCAATTTTAGAGATCCCATTCCACCCAGCTGTTCCCCAATGAGCATCTTCCGAAAAGAATTAATGCATTATACTACAACAATATATGTTCACCCATGTTTATATAAGTGTGATAGCTAAATCTTAGAAGCAACTGTAATGTCCACTAACCAAGGAATGGATTTAAAAAATTGGCCTTTTTATACAATGGAGTAGTACTCAGCCATAAAGAAGGATAAACTCAAGACATTTATAGGTAAATGGATATAACCTGAGGTCATACTCATAAGTGAATAAATCAGAATCACATTATGATTTCTGCACTCAGACATGATTATTCTTTTGGAAGACCTTATGGTCACATTTGGTGTGGTCATAAATCCTGGGATGGAGGCCTAATTTCCCCACGTGAGTTTAAATTTCTCTTTAATTCCTTCAGAAGGGTCAGGAACCACTTTCTATCAATAAAGAGCTTCTGGTTTGAAGGCAATAGGCCTTCTCCATTCTGAGAAGGCTAATGTTAGCTCTTGATACAGAAATGTTTTGAAAAAAATGTTTTCTCTTTTGAAAAGCATAGTGATAGCCATCTGTGTTCAATGAAGATTCTCATTGCAAAAACAAATTTTCAAAGCCCTCAAACATTATTTGTGCAATTATTGCTGTACCCTCTCTCCATTGGCCCTGCATTAATGGACTTGCTGTGGTAGTGAAGCTTCTGTGTTCCACCCAGTGAATCAGCTTAGGCTGTGGACTGGGGAAGGGCACCAAGGCGTGTTCCTAATGTGGAGGCCGCATGAGCTCTTTGTAGCTGTGTGAACATTTTCCATTCTTAGGCTACATGAGCAAAGAAACTGCAGATCCCTTCATGCATTGTACTTGTTTATGCAATTTACTAGTTCATATGACAGGACATCTAGAATAGGTCACTGAGTGACTTGCACAATTGCCCAGGATCACTTGTTAATATATTTGAAGGTAATGTGAATGTAAGCAATTTGTCAAGCCACAATTCACAGGGTACAGTGATATATGAAGAAAAAAGCCACCCTTCCCTGGATTCACGGGCTTGATCCCTGCAAGGAGAGCTTGAGTGCGAGATTCACTTGTATCTGGTTTGGAGCAGCGGCTTTCTCAGGTATCACTTCGCCCTCACTGGACAGACAGGAACTGAGTCTGACTGAGGTTCACCCCTTGTCCATACAGCACTCATTGGCAAGGTTAAGCCTTGTACTTGGTTCCACCTGAGCCCTCCCATTACTCTGTAAGACCCTGTTCTAGTTGTATGTTTTGAAAATATTTCACCAATATAGAATTTTAAAGATTTTCCTTTCGTGGATCTTGATTTGAATATTGTTCCCAGGAAAAAATATGAAAGAACAAAGAGATGGAGAAGCTAATTTTGCCTTCCTGTCCGTGTTCCTTCCGCCCTCTCTCTCCTGACTTTGCCCTGTCTTTCTATCCCCTGAGAGGTGACAGCCAATCTGACCCAAGATGCATTAGGAGACTGGATACATCAACTGCTATTGACCAGTGTGTGCATAAACCTGGCTACAGGAGAGCCTTTTGGTAACTGGCACTCTCGTTGGCACCAGTCAGTCGGGATAGCCATGTGTGTGACTGTAATTGGTCATCACTTCCGCTTTCCCTGAGCAGCTCTTCTGCCAAGAGCAGAGACCAAGCGTGAACTTGTAGTTCTCCATATTTGCAAAATAGATGTATGTCTTCAGGAGTGTTTCCATGAGGCCTAAGCTAGAGCAAATAGACTTCAGGGCCTCAGATGGATGTGTAGCCCAGTACTGCTGTAAGAGGAAGGAGAGAAGCCAAAGGGAAGTATGAGGGGAGAAAGAAGACCACAGGCCATTTGTTTATTCTTCACATTTCTCTGAAGTCTCCCTAAATTCTTGCCTCCCAGTGACTCTAGAGAGACACAAGGGAACCTCACAGGAATGACACAATGGAGATGAAAGGAACTCTTGTTAGTATCTGTCTTAAAAGGATGATTATAGCTGCTGTGCTAACCACTTCACAAGATATCCCAACTGGCTTGGCCTTGGTGTAGACACTGGGCCTGCAGTCTGTGCCCAGCGTGTGGCTCCTTGTTCTCAGTCACTCATGGTCTGACCTCCTCAAGACTCTTTCACAGGTTCCCTATACTGCTTGGCAATTTCAGGGGCAGTGAAATAGTCTGCGAAATATTTTTCTAATGTTTTGGAACTTATGGGAACTCTGATTAATGTACATTCCTGGCAAGAGTTATGTTTCCAAGATGCAGTACTGCCAGTATATTTCTTTTCCTATAATGAGATTCCCCAAATGATTTTTTATACAAATAACTGCTCCTTTAGGGTAAATAATGACATAGAATTTGCATATAAAGTTTTGTTCAATACATCACCTTTGTTGATGGATACTTTTAAAGCTAGCATTATGTTTTCTAATACAAAATTTAAACATTTTACTTTTTATTTATTTATTTTTTTAGTATTATGAATCCTCTGAAAGGATATTTTGTTGATAGTTGCACTATGGCTTATCCCTTCTTATTTCTGGACACATAAATCAAGTAAATCCTATCTGCATTAGTGGCCTCTCTCTTGGAAATATTTAGTACTGAATAATGACCGAGTAAGACTCAGTGAACTAAGCTCTAAGTGATGATTCTCTAAAGCTCATAGAGATTATAAAATGCTAGGGATTGTAGTAGGACCCAGCAAAGAGCTTGAAGTCAATAAATTTTTGATGATTAAAACTCGTTAACTTATCCCATATGTCCTGTGTCCCAGACACTATTTTGAATGCTTAAGACAAATCTGAATGAAACAAGAGCTCTCAGTCTCAGTAAGGAAACTCAGGACTAGAGTGCAAGGGTATGCTCAGGGGGGTTCCATTGCTCTTTCAGTAACAGCCCCACAGGGTCCTGTCTTCCACCATTGCCTCTTTCCACTTAAATTTCCTTCCTGATGCTTTCATTTATCAACAGGATGGATTTCAGCTGAAATGAACAGAAATTGTTCTTTAATTATCATTTCATTTTCAGCACTGGCTAATTTTTATAGCTGTTTGAAAATTCTTTTTGTTTTGTAAATGTATACACTAAAGTTATGCAAAGTTAAAGCTTTAGTGAAAAATCTGTTTTATTTTTGCATAAATATTATATTTTATTGCTCAGCGTTCATCTAAAAATAAGTTAAAGTACTTCTGTGTTACTCTTTTATTAACACATTATTGATTAAAGCATAAACATAAGGAATTAGCATAAGGTAAAATTAATATCAGCCACTCACTTTTGAAAATTGGTGACCAGGACACCCCATAGTTGAGTTCCATCCAATGGCAAAATTATTATTTCCCCAGCTCATCTTTTCTCTTAGCATTGTCAGACATTTTTTTTTTTTTTTTTTGTCTTTTTGAGGCAGGGTCTCGCTATGCAGTTCAGGCTGGCCTTAAGCTCACTTTGTAGCTCAGGCTGGTCTCGAACTCACAACAATCCTCCTGCCTCAGCCTCCCGAGTGCTGGGATTATAAGCATGCACCACCACACCCGGCTCAGACATTTTTGTATTATTCATGCTACTGCCCAACAATGCATTGCTACAAATTTTATTTTAAACAATATTTTTATAGTTACTCAAGATAAAACAATAATCGTTAGACATACTGCACTTAACCCCTTTCTGGGACTCATCCCTTGGTTTTGTAGACCAAACTTAATGTTTGGAATTGTTTCTGCTTCAAGAAATTTATCATGGTTTGTATTAAGGTTTAACTTACAAATTTTCTCTTGCTTTGCAAAAGTCTTTTATTTGTTGATGGTTTTGAAAATTCCGTGGTCTGAGTACAGAATTCTGGATTAACAGTTATTTTCTTTCTGTCACATTATTGTCTTCTGGTGGCATAACTTGTGACAGACAGAGTGCTTTAATTCTGTGTGTGTGTGTGTGTGTGTGTGTGTGTGTGTGCGTGCGTGTGCGTGTGTGTGTGTGCGCATGTGTGCATGTCTGATACAGTCTTGCTATGCAGCTTGGACTCCTAGTGAGCCTCCTGCCTTCATCCTCACCAGCACTGGGCTTACAGGTGTGCACCACCTCTCCCAGTCATGGTGTCTAGTGCCCGGCGTGGAGGCCCGCGTGGCAAGCCAAGCCGGGGATGGTACACCAGTCTCTGAGCTTTCCTAAGCAGATGCTTTGTCCACTGAGCTATCTCATCAGCCCTTAATTCTTAATTTTTATCCTGTAATGCACTTGGGTCTTTGGCAAGCCTGCAAGTTTGAATATGAGGCGTCTGGACATTTTTCTTTCATTTTCTATACTTATCCAGATTGATGCTTTCTAAACTTTTAAAATTTGTACATATTTTCATTTCATTTGGAAAATTTTAAACTCCTGCCTCATCCACTATTCTATTTTCTCTTATTAAAGAATTTTGGTTCCATATATTTGAACTTTGTCTACCTCTGTAGCCACTTTTCTTTTTGCTACAATTCAGGTTTCAGTTTGTGTAAATTCCACCAAAATTCTCTGAGTTCACTGATTCTTTCCCTGGCTCTGTTATGGACTGTTGAAATGGACAAAGGCATTATTTATCGCTATTACCAAACTTTTCTTTCCTGTATGGTAGCAAAAATAGGGCCCTAAAGGTATCTACACCCAATCCCCGAAGCCAGAACACACATTATGTACAGAGTAAAAGGGCACTGAGTTTGCAGATGGTATTAAGGTTACTAATCAACTGAATTTAAAATAAGATGGTATTATGGCTTACATGAATTATGTCTTTCAAAAGGCTTACTGTGTTAAAGGCTTGGTGTTGATGGGATTTTAGGAAGTTACTTCATTATAGTGCTTCAGCTTTAACTTTTGACTAATTCACTGATAAAATCATAGTCTGAAGGCATTCGCAGAAGGTAATGCAAACAGGAGATGAGGTCTAATTAAAGGGAGTGGACCTTGGGGTCTGTGCCTTGATCCCAGCTCATTTTGCTCTCCTTTCCCTGGCACTTTACCCCTGGCTGCTGCAAGATAAATAACTTTCAGCCACAGTGCTCTGCTTGACCTCAATCCTGCAGCAGTGGATCCAGCCAACCAAAGGCAGAAATCTCTGAGACCGTACACCAACATAAAACTTTCCTCCTTTACATTGTTTTTCTAGGTATTTGTTCATAGCAGCAAATATGACTAATATTAATGGCTATCACAGATTATCTAGGGAAACTGAGTGTAATTGTGAAGGTCTTACAGGGTGGAAGAGGAAATTGGAAGACTCGGTATCAGAGTGATATACAGTCAGACAGACTCATGGGCTTTCCTGATTTGGAAGTTAAAAAGGAGTCACAGGACCAAGAAATACAGTTATTGTTTAGAATTTGCAAAGGTTATATATTCTCTTCTAGTCTTGACAGAAATTTTAAATTTCACACCCATAACTACAAAACAATAAATTCTTCCCCAATTTTTTTAATATCTTAAAAGAGTGACAGGATCTTTGCATTTCTATTTTATACTCCTTGTGCTTAATTCTCGTAAAATTTCCCAACTTTTCACACATGTTAACTACCTTTTCCACCATACTATCTGGTGTTTTGAATTAGTTCATTGATACACACTTTCAACGAAGGCACCATCTCTTTGAGTGAATAAACAGAATGCTTTTCCAATTGGGAATTCTTTTCTGCCATTTGTAATTGTTGATTGATCCATAGTTTATAGAGTGGTGGCAGCTGTGGCCCATGAGCTACAGTGGGTTGTTTATTATCATTGAAATAAAAGGTTCACTTACCATCACTAGCCTACAATGTACATGAACACATAGAAAGTCTTTAGTAACCACATTTATACTAAAAATGGTTATGATTATATTTCTGCAATAGTATTAGTTGTGGTGTGGGAGAGAAGGATTGAATCGATGATAGAAGTTAATTTGGATTTGGGCTTTGCTGTTTCTGAGTCTACCTGCAAGGTACTATTGACTTCAGATTTGTCCATTTTAAGTTGTGGTTAGGTTCTGTGCCTTCTGTGATTTTTTTTCCTCAATGCTTCTCCCCAACAGCAGCTTTGGCTCCAGGGCCACCTTCCTTGCTTAGCTGTTCAGACTATGTTTGGTAGCCTGGAAACAGAGGTAGAGCTTGTTACTCTTCAGTAACTGTCTAAGGGTCTGCATTCCTCAGGTGTGGAGGTGGAGCTTTCTAAATACCTCCTGCTCCCCCACAACATGGGAACTCTTTCTAGCCCGAGGTGGCTTTCTGCATTTCTCTTAAAAGGAGATGATATTTACTTTCACCTGCTCCTGTGAGTCTTCCTCAGCTCTGGTTGGTAGTGCTCACGTTTTCCCCAGAGGTCAGAGCTCTCATTCCTCGGGGAGAAGAAAGTGGGTGGAAGTCGAGGTTTCCCTGCTGTAACTCTGCCCTGCCCTTGGGACTGCACTAACAAAGCCCTCCTCAGTGACATTGTCCATATTTTTCCTGTGAACACACAACTGGGGGGTAGAGGCCACTGAGAGCAGGAGATGCACTTTGCTGAGACCTGAAGCTCAATGATCTATATAATCACTGCATCTCACTCCAACCCTCTAATCAACCAGATTCAATGTTGAGTTCGACTCTTCCACAAATAGGTGCCAAAACTCCCCTTCTCCATGCAAATAGGTACCCATTTTTAGATTTAGTGGCTTCCTTCTGATTTTATCTTTCTGATAGGTTACAAAAAAATTATGTTTCTGAAGATACATAGTTTTGCTTTCTGTTAATGAAGGAGTACATGCTGCTTGACTCATTTTATTTTAGTGAATTGAACTTGGGAACTTCACAATGAGCTATTTCTCTATGCCCCATTTTACTTTCTGAAATAAAGTTTGTTGTTAAGTTGCTAAGTTAGCCGGGCTGGGAAAATACTTAACCCTCTTGCCTTGACCTCCAAGATTGCCAGAACTATAGATGTACTCCACCGTGCCCAATCTGGATTATAATTACACAATATAGTACTCTAATATACAGCACAGATACATATAGAATATGCAATAGATACCATACAATGTACTATACTGTAGGCCAGTTTCATGGTACACTTGTGGGCTTTGTCGTATACATTCAGGTGCCTTTTCAATGCTTGCAGTACATTCATTGCTTTGGTTTTCTTTTATAGTTTGCATGTCTTCTATAGTTATCTTTTTACTTACTTATTATTTCTATTTAAGCTTACTCTAAGGACTTTTAGAAGTTTGTTGATGTGTCATTTGTACAAAAGTTCTTGTGCTCTTTTTTCACCTATTATCATACAATATTCTATATGGATGCTGTCTTTAACCCTTTTACTTTTTTTTTTTTTTCTAGCATAGATAATGCCTAGATGCTATTCGACTGTTTCTGGAGGAGAGGTAAGTGGGCCTTGTGGGTCTAGGGACTTAAATTTTCTTTCCCCAGTTGCAGTATAGAAAGCCTCTGTTTTCACAAATGTACGGCCTCTGTGCCTCATCTGTGGCTCTTACCTGTCTATGGCTCCCATGCGAACTCTTTCATTAGCCACTGTCACCAAGCAGAACAGCCCCTGCTTTCAAGGCAATCCTGGAGCATCAGAAATCCTGTTCTTGTTCAATCTTTAGATCTGCTGTCTTTGCGTCTCGGGTCATTCCAACCATCTTTCCTTTGGGGGTCATTAAGCATTTGTCTTTTATTCCATCTTAGTTCATCTCAGCGCATTTGGAAGTGCAAAGCCTTTGGAAACTTCTGAAATCTTTCCTTAATGTGCCATCTCTCTTCTTGCACTTCTTCTCTGACTCAAGATGGCTGTTTGTTTACACTGCTTTTACCCAATCTTGAGAGCTTAAATTTCTTTTGAGACAACCTTTGCATAGTTTGTATTTTTCATTTTTCAATATGTCACAATTTAGCTAAACCTGCATTTTTTTCTCTCTTTGTATTGTACATTCTGCTGTGAAAAGGTAGGACAATTGCTAAGAATGTTCTCATAAGTTGTTTCTACAGTGAACCACTAACATTTTACCATTTTGAAAACTTTCTCAATAAAAAAGGGAGCAATATATGATAATTAACAGCTCAGCGAGTCTCAGAATTGAAGAAAATTTTTAATATTGTTTCACAGACCTTATAGTACGAAGTACATTCATTCCTAACTAGACTATTTGTGAAATAATTATTCATTGTCAGAGACATTTATAATTTTTAATTAAAGCTGTTAATTAGCATGAACATCATGAGTTACACTGAACTGATAGAGTAATGGACAAAACAAATAAGAAATTTCAATTAGTCTGTGCAGCTTTTAATGCTGATAAATTTGCATCTTCCTCTTGGCTTTGCAAAATATTGAAAACAATTTTTAACACACCAATTATAATCAACATGCACACAGACTGGAGAAACCCAAAAGCCCGCATTGTGAACTACGAGAAGTAATCTTCAACTCTGTGCTTCCTTGAACTTAAATTCCTTTGGAGCTTATTTTTTTAATATCAAATTTTGCATATATTAAGTTCCTAAAATATGACCACATGGATTTCTATATGGTAATTTTATTTTTATTGACTTGTATTTTTTTACTTTTTATTTTAAAGAGAATAAATGATATTCTCTTTAAATGTAAATGATATGATACAGAACTTCAATAAACTATTTACAAGAATTCAACAGTGGTTATTACATTGCAAACGCTGTCTTCAAGTTGGTTGCTCAGATTACCAGATACAAGCATGCAAATTGGTTGAAAAATCATAAAAAATATAAAGAGAGAGAGGAAAAAATTAAGCATTAATTTCTCCTTTCAGTAGATTAGCAGACAGCTGACAACGCTCATCAACTGAGGAATGGATAAGAAAAATGTGGTATTTTTATACAGTGCACTATTACTCAGCTATAAAAAGGACAAACTCAAGGCTTTTATAGGTAAACGGATGCAACTGGAGACCATACGCAGAAGTGAAATAAATCAGAGCCATATGTGCAAATATTGTATTGTCTCTGTAGTGTAAGTTCCTGAAAGAATAAATAAAATCTGACAGGTGTAGTAGGTACTGTGAGAGGGTAAGAAGCTGTTCAAAGGGAAGCAACAATTGGGATGAGGGCAAGGAGAAAAGAAGGAAGGAAGGAAAATTATATGGTATGTGTGTGTATATGTGTATCTATATATGTGTTTATGTGGCTAGTTCCACTGCTGATCTCTGTTGGTAATTTTAAAATAAAGAAGTTGATCTGTGAAACATGGGAGTTTTATTTTTTAATTTTTATTTTATTATTATTATTATTATTAATTTTTTGCGGTTCTAGGTATTGGCTATCTCCCCAGCCCAAAGCCCAAAGTTCAGAAGGATTATTTTATTTCTTTTCTTTTTTTTTTCTTTTTTTGGCTAGCTCACTATGCCTTAAGGGCAGGTTGGGAAAGGCATGAGGATCTGGGGGTCGAACCACAGCATCCTGAACCTGACCGCTTTGCTTAAGCAGGCACTTGAACAACTCAGCTAATCGGCAGCCCCCCCATGGGAGTTTTAATGTCTTATTCAATACAACATTTCTGACAAAAAAACACTGAACGTACTGTCCAAGTTAATAGTTTCATTTTCCATGCTACCACAAATATCTTCTTTTTCCTCCTCTTACTGCTTTTCCTCCTCCTCCTCTACCTCCTCCTCCTTTTTTCCTCCATCCTATTGTTTTGTTTTGGTAAAACTCCTAGGAGGAGAAGGATGGGAACAAATAATTGGGTTTTGTGGTAGTCTTAGTCATGTTTTGTCATTAAGACACAATATCTGACACTTTCAATGAGAAGAAGGAAATGTTTATTTTGGTTCACACTAAATGCTGTCTTTAACCCTTTTACTGTTTTTTTTCTAGCATATTTTGGCCCTCTGGTAGAAGTTGCACTTTGTACCTGGCCTGCTCCAGCGCAGTGCCGCTGTGCGAGTGCAGAAGCAAACTGCCCACCTTTCTGCAACCCAACAAGCAGTCAGGGAAGGCAGGAGCTGGGCCGAGGCATGCTCCTTTGTTTAGCCCAAAACTCCTGCAACTGCCCCTGAGGATAGAGTCAGCTACAGACACATAAGCTACAACAGCCTCAAAACTCAATCACTTTCCAAAAGCCCTGCTGATGATCACAGGTGGTTTTGGAGGAGTTAACTAGGTAAGAACCTTAGTAATTCCTTATTTTATTATAAAGTAATTGAAATCTATAATAACATATAAAAACCAAAAAAATTATATCATCACTATTCATATCTTGGAGAATTTCTGTTGGTTTGTTTGGTAAATTTCTGTCTCATTTTTTGTGTTTTATTTTTTTCAATTTTGTATTCTCTTCAAAAAATGTATAACCATTTTTAAAATTGAGACATTCTCCTCATTCTAGATTAACCAGTTTTCTTTAATCTAGACCTTAATATTTTTATGCAGTATTTCTACTCATACTATATATGTAGACAACCTTGGAAATATGTTGTATTATTTTTAATGTTTCAATTGAATGTTAATATATGACATATATCCTTTCAATTTTTATATTTTCTGATGTATATATATTAAAATACATAGGAGGATACTAGTTCAATAATTTTCAATGTAGCATATAATTGTAATGAGCATAATTTAGACCTCCATTCATGTCTTGATTAGTATTTGTAATTTCCAGTCATTTATTATTATAGTCAATGACTCTATAAATATTATCACTGTTAGTTTTTTATCTAGCTTGAAGAGCAACTAACTTGTATATATTTTTTTTTTGGTGGAACCAGGGATTGAACTCAGGCTCTTGCACTTGCCAGGAAAACATTATTCAACTGAGCCATCTCCCTGGCCCTGGCCCTAACTTGTATATTTTATGTGTGGAAATATTCTCTGTCATTTAACTTTGCATTACCTTGATGTATCATTTGGTGAATGTATATTATTAATTTTGATGCAAATTCATTATTCTTTATCTGTTTTTTTTTTTTTTTTGTCTTTTTGAGACAGGGTCTCACTATGCAGTTCAGGCTAGCCTTAAGCTCACTTTGTAGCTCAGGCTGGTCTTGAACTCACAACAATCCTCCTGCCTCAGCCTCCCGAGTGCTGGGATTACAGGCATGCGCCACCACGCCCAGACTCTTTATCTGTTAAGCTTTGTGAGTTTTTAAAATCTAGTTGGAGGAATTCTTTTCTATTCTGTTGTAAAATCCTATTTTTGCTTGAAAGGTAATTTGGGTGCTTAATTTGTTAATATGCATGTACTTAATCTTTATTTACAATTTCCCAGCATCACTTTAATTAGCATAACCTTCCCCATTGATTTGCAGTACCATCCTGTCGCATACAGAGTGTCCATCCATGCTTCAGCCTGCTCCTGGGCTTCTCACTGTTTCACTTGTTTATTTATATGCCACTGTGCCAACTGAATTATGATTTGTTGTTTTATATTAAGCTCAGATAGTCAGTAGTTTAGCAATCTAATTTTCTTTATTTATAAAGTGTTGGCTGTTTTTGACTTTAGTTTTTTGGGTTTATCAAATATCATCAAAAGAGTTTTCATGGTTATCTTTGATACTGCATCATATACACAAATTACAGAAAGTTGATTTTAAGTATTATGTCTCTGATGTGCTAGGTTTATTTATTGACGATTTATTCTTTATTCTCAAATACATTTTGCCTTATTTTTTTCCTAAACAAAATAGGCTTTCTAAAGACTTTTTCTGAAGATTTCTAAAGGTGCCTTATTTACTTCTTATTTTTTCAGAAGTGCTAGAGGTGAACTTAAGACATTACACATGTTAAAGACATGTTTAAAACAGAGCTAGGCTCTCTAATTTGGATCCTTGATATTCTTATTGTTACTATCTACAAGATATGCTTCACATTATAATTATTTCAGATGGCATATATTATTGAGTAATATAATCTCATATCCACTAGCTTTCCTAAATTCTGTCATTAAATTTAAAAGTTTGAGCTCAAAAGTACTTGGATTTCTATATAAATAATTAGTAATCACATTGTCTACTTATCATGACAAATTCTTTCTATTTTGATTTCAATAATTTTTATTCTTTTCTCTGAAATCACTAATGCCTCCAAGTTAATGCTAAATCTGTGAGGGATTCTGCTTTTATTTCCAATTTTGAAAATCAGTATGTCTATCATTTAACTACAACATAATATACTAAAAGCTTTGTGAGATGAAATTTAAAGAATATCTTTTCATTGCAAATTAGTTAAGAGATTTTACTATGAATGATTTGGTTATTATCCAGCAGTTTTTCAAAAAATATTTCAAACTATCATATGCATTTATCCACTTTTAATCTTGTAAGTGAGGAATTTACAAGTAAAAGGTTTTTAAAGTACAAGAAATCTTTCTTTCCTGGAATCGATTGAACTTGCTAAGACTACTCATTTTTAGTACTTTGCTGTATTTTGACAGTTAATATTCTTTTAGATACTTACATATATATAAAACGAATTTTTCGTATATTGTTTTTAACTGCATTAGACCAAATAGTGCTCTGAAGTTATTTTTGAAATTTTATAAAAGTGTTTTATGTTGAACTTATTTTCTTAAGAACTTTATATACTTCTGGGAAGTTATTTTCTATGAAACTTTAGTAAAATTGCTTGTAAAATGTTCTAAAATAATATTATTTTTGCCTACATTTTCTAAAAATATGAATCCTAAGGCCCAAGGATGGCAGGTTTAGGGCTACAATTTCCCAAGAATCTCTCTAGTTTCTCTGTCTGGTTTGAATAGACTGTGTGTCAATGATAAGATACCCTGGAGGGTGCTTTCAGATAGGAAAGACAATTCCTTAATCTATATTTCCACTGCAGGTTCTTGGCTCTGTACAATGGCATCACTCTCATTTCTGAATTTGTATGAACCTGGTATGTGGCTTCATTTCTCTCTAGTATTCTGAGCCAGTGATCTTATGAGGTTTTTCTTTTAATATATATATATATATATATATATATATATATATATATATATATATATATATTAAACATTGGACAGGTTTGTTGTTTACATAAACAGAATGCCAGAATATATAGCTTACTGTATCACTGTGAGTGGGAGGTCATTTATCAAAAATTTCCAGGAATGAAACATTTATCATTTAAAATCCAGCAGACACCAATGAAAGTAAAAGCAAATGTAAGTCATAGCGTTATTGCACTGCAAATATATAACCCAAATAAACATCAGTCCTTTTTCCCTAAGAGTTCATTTTATAAGAATAGATGATGGACAGAGGAAGGCACTGTCGATCTTTGTTTAAATGACACTGAGAAATTCAATCTTAAGATTTGTTACAAATGTCATTTGGGGCTACAAATTAAATATAGCATCACCATATATGCATAACAGTTCATTATATATATTTGTCTATTCAAAGCCAAAATGTGTTGATTGTAAACTATTCCTCAAATGCTATCTTTAAACCGTGAAATTTCTGGAGCGACTTGATTTTCTACTCAGAGGGCGAGTGTCTGCGTATCTTAATTCTACAGTATGAAGCAGTTCTCAAGTTTTATACTGCGCCATTAGTTATGTATATTTGTCTGCCTTCTCATTGCTGGGATAATGTACCCGACATCCACAACATGAAGAAAGTGAAATTTATTTTGACTGGTTTCAGGGAACGAAACCAGCTCTCTGTCTCTAAGGCAGAACCATTGCGGCAGAAGGGTGAGCAGAGCGAAGCGGCTCACATCATGCTGGTGAGAGAGCATTCAGCGAAAGCGTGTTTTATTAATCCCCTTGACATCTCCAAGACCAATTAGGGCACAGCCCGCTTAGCTGCCACATTATCCTTCCGAGAAGGTTCTCTCATTCTCACAAGAATCTTGCATGTAGGTGGTGTTGTAGTGTGTGCTTAACTGGCAAGTGTGGACCTGGAGAAGCTGAGGAGCTGCTGAAGGAGACAGTGGATGAGGATTTGAGTCAGAACCAAACTGCAAGTCTTCCAAATACCACAGAATTGTTACTACCAGTTAATACCACTTATTTTCTTCCTTCCTTCACTTCCTTCCTTCCTTCTTTCCTTCCTTCCTTCCTTCTTTTCTTCCTTCTTTGTTTTCTTTTTCTTTTTCGAATGCATTTAGTACAGGGTCAACAGTGTCTCACTACACAGATCAGACTCATACTGATCCTTCTGTTTTGAGGTCCCCAAGCGCTAGGATTACAGGCACGCACCACCAGGTCCAATCTCAGTCACTGTCTCAGTGCACTCTGTGGGTGGGGCAGGCATAGCACAGAGAGGATTGAACCCCGGTCCCTGGATCTGCCTAAGCAGGTGCTTTAATCCACTGATCTATCTGGCCAGACCTGTGCCATTTATTGGTAAGGAACAGAAACAGGGAGCATGGCTTTCAAATTCCTCCTTTGTGCATTTCTGACTAAGCTGCATACTGTGATTACCCATTGCACAGTACCATTATTCATGTATTTGATATTTGTGGTTTTTAAAAATAGCCCTTAAATGAAAAACAATTTATTAAAATTTCCAATTTGATATCAATGTTGTCTCAGTGCTAGTGCTACATAAATATAAAACATAATAGATGTTAATTAATATTGGATTAATGATAGTATGTTAATTACTTAAGTGTGGATAGAAAACTATGATGCTAACATTATTTTATTTTTTAGTTTGATTACAAGGGCTAGGGAGATGGCTCATTGGAATAAGCACTTCCCTGGCAAGCCCAAGGGCCTGAGTTCAATCCCTGGTTGTGCCAAAAAAAAAAAAAAAGTGTTTGATTACATATAATTATTATGTAGTATCTATTTTCATGAATTGCCTTGCCTGCTCCGCCCCAAGGGGCGCACTGAGATAGTGATTGAGGCTGGGCATGGTTGTGTATACCCACAGTCCCAGCTCTTGGGAGGCTGCAAACAGAAGAACCACTGCGAGTCTGATCTAGTAGTGAGACCAAACACCCTATAGACCCTTCCCTGGAATGCAGAAAAGAAATTAATGAACTGTGCTCATAAATGCCTAAAAAAATGAAAAGAATTCTAAAAGGAAATATTTTTCCTTTTGATAGTAAGTTGAATAGATATAATATCTCAAACTGAAGCTAATGTTTAACTTCAAAATCAAGCTATACAATATTTTTAGGACATTAAGCAACAATATTCAAATATATTCATTTACACATTTTTGTGTTCTTTCTATACAAAGTATTTTATACAAAAGATAATAAGTCATGTGTATTTAACAATAATTTAAATTCTACACAGTTCAGCTTTTTTAACTTCACAGATGAATCACATTAACATGTATGTTTTGATCACATATTTTTATTTATTCTATTATCACACAAATGGGATTTTGAATTATGTTGTCTCCTGTGGCCAGCTTCCCTCATATTTCCTTGAGATTCAGCCAATTCGTTGTCTGTTTCGATTTTTTAGTACTATATCTAGTCCCACACATTTCCTCATATAGATTTAGTCAATTTGCTAATCTGTTAGCCAATTGGTGATTATTATATTTAATATTTTGCCAATATTAGTAAAGCTACTATAAATATTTGCATGCAGATCCCTATGTAAGGAAATATGAATGTTTTTGGTCTTGGGAAATCATATACCTAGGAACAGAATTACAAGACTATATTCAAAAACTCTGGAGAATTCCTTTATAAATTGCTAAGGTGGATTTCCAACGAAGGCTGCATCAGTTTGCAAACTCAATTCCTACACAGCCCAGCCAGCTTTGATATTATTAGCCATTTTAATGTGAGCTTTTCTGCTGTGTCATTTCTGTAAGTATCTTATTTTGGTTTTAATAGTATTTTGTTTATGACTAAATATCCTGGGTGTACTTACATATTTTCTTTGATGAAATCAAATAAATCATTCAAATATTTTACCCATTTCTTTTGAAAAAATTTAAATCCTTTATTTATTTATTTATTCATTTATTTAGTACAAGGTCTCACAGCTTGGACTCATAGTGATCTTCGTGACTCAGCCTCCCCAGCACTGGGATTACAGGTATGCACCACCATGCCTGGTTTCAGTGTCAGACGCAGTGCTCCCGTGGTTCTAGGGCCTGCACAGCATGTGGTACTAGGAATCAAACCAGATTTCTTGCTCCTCCCAGGAAGGCACTTAGACCACTGAGCTATCTCCCTTACACAATTGTTTATTGGATTGCTTATCTCATTAGCGATTTGTAAGAATTCTGTATTTATTGAGTGTAAAGTCTTATATCAGTTATGTATTATATTTTGAAAATACATTTTTTCATTCATTTGCTTGCCATTTTATTTACTTCTCTTGTCTTTGATAGTACTTTTTAACTTTAAAAACAGCTAACTCATCATTGAATCCTATTTTCTCAAAAATACATTATCTGTGCTTATTTTTACATTGTGTAGTTTTATTGAGTACCTTCACATTTCTGATCCACTTTGACATATTTTTTTAAAAATTACTTTGGCTCCACTGGTATCACAGTGTTGTCATATTCTTTTTGAAATCATTTACTTTATACTTTATTTATTTATTTGTATTTTATTACAGGGTCCTCAGGGTCTCACTCTGTAGGTTGGACTCATAGTGATCTGCCTATTTTGAGCCTCCCAGTAGCTGGGATTACAGGCCCGCGCCACCACTCCTGGTCTCAGTGCTGTCTCAGCACACTCTGAGCACGGCTGGCACAGCACAGCAGGGATCAAACCCCAGCTGCAATGCTCTGCCAAGCAGGTACCTTAGTCCACTGAGCTATTTGGCTGGCCCTTACTTTATATTTTAAAAACAGTGTCATTCTAATTGATATTACATTGTTTCATTAATCATATCATTTAGCAAGAGTTCATATCTTAACAGTTTTGAATGTCTTGGCCCATAAACATAATACAGCTCTTGATTCATGTAAGTGTTTAATTTCTGTCTACAATATTTGATAGTGGCCAGTTTATGAGAGATAGATTGATAGATAGGTAGATAATCCATTCCAAAGTTTTTCCTACTTTTTGTATTTCTTATTTCTTATCTAATTAAGCAAGCTAATTATGGAATGCAATGTGAAACGAATGCACCTAACATATCCATAATGGAGGGATCATAAGAAGACTGAGTAAAATCATACAAGGAAATAGTATTCTAGCCTTGTTCAGATAATTCAATAATATCCAGATGTTTATCATTAAATATGATGTGAGCTATTGGTTCCTGGTAGATACCCTGCATTAGTAGGGGGGCATTATTGCTATTCCAAGTTTGCTGAGGCTCACTGTCATGAGTAGATGTCACATTCTGTCTATTGTTTTCACTGTTCTTGTTAAAGTCATTAAAAAATTTCATATTTAAACTTTTATTGTGATGTTAGATTAATTTATTTTTAATAATGAAATAACTTTTATTCTTGATCAAGATACAAGATGGTATTGACATAATATATATATATATATATATATATATATATATATATATATATATATGGGACTATATTTAATGCTTTTCTTATAAAAATTGTTTCTTATTTTGGTTTCAGAGTAATTAAAGGTATCAAATCATATAAGGAAGATTTTCCTCTTCATTTTATGAAAGGTTTTTATATGACTAGCATTCTCTTTTTTAAAAATTATTCTTTTTGTGTGTGTGCAGGGTCTCACTACATGGCCCAGACTCGTAGTGATCCTCCTGATTTCTGCTTCCCTAGTGCTGGGATTACAGACACGCACCACCCCTCCCTGACTCATCGCTGACTCAGCATGCCCAGGGGTGGAGCTGGTGTGGCATGGGCACCAGGGAACAAAACCTGGCCCTCGCACTTACCTAAGCAAGCACTTAATCTGTGGAGCTCTACCACTGGCTCTCCAGATTTCTTGAATAGTGAAATCATCTTACGCAGGTTCCTTGTAAGAGGAATTTTAAGTAAGGAATTGATCTGTACAAGATGTACAGTGTTATATTCTTCTTGAGTATGTTTGCTAACTTAGCACTCTGTTTCATCTGAATTATCAAATGTGTCAGTACACAGGTATCCTTAAGATTCCCTTGGCATTCTCCAGCAACTAAAGTATATGCAGGACTGCTCTCGTTTTATTTCAGGTGCAGAGAGCAATGAAGTTCTCAATTATAATTTCTGCACTTTTTCTTTCGATCTGATTTTTACTCTATATTTTAAGTGCTTATTATCTGGTGCCTTCATAATTAGTACTAATCTTGCCTCAATCCATGAACATCAGGGATCTTCCTTCTTCTGCCTGGAAGTGTCTCCTCTACGGACACACCTTTTCCGACATTGCTAGAGCTTGTACAGGTTTCTGTCATTTGGGATTTGCATGATATGCCTTTCTTTATTCTTTTACTTCACAAACATCTTTTCATTTGCAGCATAATTTTTATTTTCAAAGCACTTGGCTTCCTTTTACTCTTTTGGAGATTTGCTTTGAAGTTCAGAAACTTTTCAAAAATGGTACTACAGTTGTTGATTCTTTGAAGTATTTTCCCATGTAGTTTGGCTTTTGTTCAACTTCCTACCTACCCCTATATCTTTAAGAATTCTACCTGCATTTTCCTTCAGAAGATTTAGTGGTTTTGTTTTAATATTTTAAATCTTTGATCCAATTTGACTGTAGCTTTGTGTACTGGTGAAAGGCATAGGTCTAGTTTTTACCTTTGGCATGTGGAAAGCCAGTTTTATCAGCAAGATTTATTAAAAAGGTTATCTTTCTTCCAATGAGCCTGTGTGGCCCCAATTATAGCCTTTGTCTCTCAGACAAAGGCCTTTATCAAGAACATACATAGAATTTTTAAAAAATCAGGCAGCCAAATTCAAAGACTCAATCTAAAAATGGGCATCTGAGATGAATATATACTTCTCAGTGGAAGAAATACAAATGGTAAGTAAATATATGAAAAAAAAAGTTCATCATTGGTCATTGGAGAAATGCAAATTAAAACTACATCTCACCCAAGAAAGAATAGCTAACATCAAGAAGTCAGCGAATAACAAATATTGGAGAGGCTGTGGAAAAAAAGGAACACTTCTGTACTGTTGGTGGGAGTGTACATTGGTGCAACCACTATGGAAATCAGTGTGGAGATTCTTTAAAAAATCTAGGATTAGAGATTTCATACAAGCCAGCTATTCCCCTCCTGGGTATTTTTTCCAGAAGAAATCAGAACATCATACTACAAGGATGTATGTGCACCCATGTTCATAGCTGCACAATTTGTTATAGCTAATTCCTGGAAACAAGCCAGATACCCATCCACTGAAAAATAGATAAGGAAGATGTGGTATTTTTACATGATGGATTATTATCCAGCTATAAAACAGGATAAATTTGAGTCTTTTGCAGGTGAATGGATGCAACTAAAGAACATACTGTTAAATGAAATAAATCAGACCCACATGTGCAAGCATCACATTGTATCCTTAGTGTCAGATCCTGAAAGAGAAAATGGTATCTGAAGGGCACAGTAAATACTGGTAAAAAGGAATAAATTTATCCAGAAGGAATTACTAAGTTGAGGAGAAGGACAGGAGAGGATGTGGGGAAACAGATTATCTATATATGCAGGCAGGATAGTTTGGACAATTATACTGTGCATTTTTCTGATCTATGGAAAGAAGCAGTTAATGCTTAATTTTGTCTCCTTTTTTCAATCATTGCTCTTTTTTGTCCTCTTAATTTCTTATACATTTCTTTCTTCTTCCAAATTTACATGCATATATCTGGTAATATGAATAACTGGTTGGAAGACAACACTGTAGTACTAAATACTTTGAAATTCACATTACTTTGGTAAGTGAAAATCTATGTCACTTGTAATTTTTCTGTTTTAGTTCTATTGTACTCTTAAAATTACCATACAATAAATAAAATATGAAATGAAAGTGGCCATTGCTTCCATTTCTAATATCTTATCATTTAAATGGGGAATTTCTTTCTTATAATTTATTTATTTGGTACAGGATCTCACTATGCAGCTCAGACTTGTAATGATCCTCCTGTCTTAGCCTACTCAGCCCTGGGATTACAGGCTGCCATGCCTGGTTTCATTGGCCAACATGGCACGCTCAGTGTTCAGGGCTGGCATGGCATGCAATACCGGGCATCAAACTCCAGCCCTTGAGCTTGCCAGGCAGGTGCTTAAATTGCTAAACTATCTCCTAGCCTGGGAATTCCTTTTTTTTTCTTTTCTTGGCAGGGATTGAACTCTGGCCCTTGTGCTTGCCAGGCAAGTGCTTATTCAACTGAGCTGTTGAATTCCCTGGCCACTGGGAATTCCTTTTGTCTAAATGTAGACATTTTTTTTGTCATGACACTGGTTAGGAATTTAAATCATACATTTATTTAATCTCTACTTGTTCTAAATGCAATTTCTTTTGCACTCCTTTTCTGCCTTATTATTAAGTGAATGTATTCATTCATATTTTTTTCTTTACTTTGCTCATATACATTTTATAAAATTTTTCAATTGTTTATAGTCATATACATCTATGACTTATGATCACCCACATACTAGTGGTAATCTACCTCTTTTTACAAATTTCAAGACATTCATCATTTCCTTTCCTACTTCTTTAGTTTTAATTTTTTGTCATATATCTTTAGTTTTTATGTGTAATCTCTACTAGACATTATTATTATTGTTAATTTTTATACACCTCTTTTTCTTTCAGTTTGTGATTAAGAACCTAATTTTTTCACGATCATCTCATTTCTATTATTTCTGGTGCTTTTTATTTTTTCTTTTGGTTTTTTTGTTCTTTCAAAACCCTATCTGATATTATGCTTTTCCTTTCTGATAAATTTTATTAAAATTAAAACTGCCTTCTAATTTAAGTGTATTGAAAATAGTAAAGCCCAAATTTTGATATTCAGAAATTAAAGGTTTTTATTTTGAAATATATTCTCCAATGCTGGATAATATTATAAATATTTAAGTTTTCACAAAGATTTTTACCATGTGATTGTCTCTCTTCTGCTTTGCATATTTTCTGATGGAAAACGTGATCTGTCCATTTCTTTGTCTCCAGGTATACACTTTCTTATGCTTTAATCTCTGGATACCTTCAAGACTTTCTTTTTATTTGATTTAAAGTAATTTGAGTATAGTGACTTAATTTTTCTTTCTTAATTCTTCTAGTGGTCATTTGAGATTTTAGGATCTATGATTCTTTTCTGCTTTCATTAATTTTTAGAAGTTCTTGTCTACTGTATGTTCAGATACTTCTTTTGTTCCAGGTTCTTTTTTTTTTTTTTCTCTTCTTTGAAGTTCCAATTAAATGATACATGGACAAATGACAGAGTTCTTGGATTCTCTTCTCTTCTCTTCTCTTCTCTTCTCTTCTCTTCTCTTCTCTTCTCTTCTCTTCTCTTCTCTTCTTTCTTTCTTTTTCTTTCTCTCTTGTTATTTTTTAGCTATGAAAATTTCTTCCTACTTGTCCTTAACTTCATCAAACTTTTTCCTCTGTAGATGTTATTTTTAATATGTATTGTTTTTTGGCCAGGTGTCCTTATCTCTGGCATAGTGTTCTCTTTCTTAGCAACATTGCTTAATTGTTTTCTTCCCTTAATGTGCACTGTTGTTATGTGCTTGTTGTTATCTGTCAGTGTCCTCAGCCATTGCGGGTACTTGGTTGAGGCCTGTCTGGTAGGCTAGCTGCTTGAGAGGTGCTGGTGGATTTTCCTGTGTACTACTGTCAGGCCCTGTTCACTTGATTATTGGAAGTGATACAGAAAAATCCTTCATTAGGCTCACCAATCTCTTTTCTGTGTGTTTCAGCCCTTGAATATAATGGTTTTGTGTCCTTCTCCATTGTTCATGGAGTTCTCCCTGCAACATTGTCCACATGCAAACTGCCTGCTCCTCTCTTCACAGGATGGTTGTACTTTGTGTGATAGCTAGGAAGGATTTTACAGGTTTTCCTTGCTGCCCAGAAGCTACAAACACTTACACCAGAATGTGTGGAAGAGACACTTCTTGGTTGCTCTCCAGAAGTGGACATCATTTAGTATGCAAGAGACAGGAGGTCCCAATATGTGTGGTTTGGAACTCAACTGTCACTGACCTGGGTAAATGCAAGTAACTCTTTTGCTTACGTCTCCCTTCTAAGCATTCAGTAAAGGCTGCAGAAATAAATGGATACTCTGGGTGTCTGGGAATATCATGGTTTATAAAAAGACTTATCTGAAGGGGCTGGAGACATAGCTCAGTAGAATAATGCTTACCTGGCAAGCATAGGGTCCTGAGTTTAATCCCCAGTGCAGAAAAAAATAGACTATATGTGATATAGTTGTTACCACTCCCTCTTATGCCATGTAAAGATGAAACAGTTTATGTGTGTCTCTGCACTCTAAGGGTTTTATCACATACTGAATATCAGTTTGTTTGATTGCTGTGTACTTTGTTTTTTTATTTTATTTATTTATTTTTTGTTTTATTGAAGTACAAATATCAATGAGACAGTTTTAAGATACCTTGACAAGGTGGATTTAATAAATTAATACATTGCAAACTGTTTTCATAATGTTTTGGTATCATAGAAGGTACATACATGATATCATACTTACAGACATTATTATACCATATGTCTCTTGTCAGTAAATTAAGAGAGTGTAGCTGTTTATGTATCTTACTTTTTATACCTGAATTACATCAAAGATTCAATAATTAATACTTTCTACCTTGTTATTTTCCTAGTGGTTGTCCATAGTACTAGAAGCTGACATAATAACCTGTCCAGCCACCATTAGTGCACATCTTGCCTCTCATAGAATTATGTAGAAGCATAGGGTTATCTATCCCAACTGTACTGTCCATACACACACATCATGATTCTTCCTTTCTATACCCCTTCCTTTGTCTATGCCTGTCAGAGATGGGCACTCTATTGTCATTCAACTACTTTAGGTGCTTGAACTCAACAACACAATCCAACACAGTCCAGCATTCCACAACAACAGTGTGTTATCCAAAGAAGTTGTTGACCATATCCATTTACAGCTCAACTTATTATTATGGCCCCACAGTGTGTACTGCTGTGTACATTGGATCTCTGATAAATTTAAAAACTTACAGATTCCTAGTTTCTGTGGCTGCTATTCCCTGTTTTAGTGAAAGCAACATTTTATCACATTTTTCTACATCTGAAAGTGGAATCAGGTGATATCGTCTTTATGTGTACTAATGTCTATGGAGCATCTCTCCTAAGGAAACTGACTCACATGTGATGAGTTTGACATAATTGTACACTGAGTTTCTGAAAATAAATCTGTGCATATGTATATGTGTGTTATGTGTCTAGGTGTCCCCTGAAAGCCTCATGCAGTCATGGGGCAACTTCTGGAGTTTGTAATTGATTCGTGGTTTAATGCTGGGATTGTGGGTACGGGTGCTGCACCTGTTCTGGGGCAAGTCATCTACATTACAATGTAAGGAGGAGAAAGAGGCTGGCTAGCAGCCATGGTGACTGCCCTTCCCTTTGCTCTTTGCTGTTTTCTGCTGTCATGAACTGTTGCCCTCTGCCATGTGCCACTTTGCCTTGGAGCCAGCTGAGTGTGGAATAAAACCTCCATTAACTGTGACTAAATAATTCTTTTCCTCGTTGATTTTAGGTGTCAGGTATTTTGTCCCAGCAACAAGAGAAGAGTGACTGGGACAATGTATTCTGCCAGACAACTACAAGATACATTTCTTTTCAGTTAAATGTTATCATCTTTTACAAATTTTGGATTTTGTTCAGTTCAAACCTGTATTGTCAGTTTTAAAACTATATTCTGCTAAACTCCCTACTTTTCTACTTCTTTCTGCTTTCAAATTTCAAATTGCAACTAATATAGCAACACAAACCATGTATTTTCCTTTTATTGAATTAGACCTCGGTACTGTGCAGCATGTATAAAACATTTGATGTGAATTCTTCGTTCTTCATCAAAAAAATTCAAGGAAAATAAAGAGGGACACAGTACTTTATTTTCTATCTAAGCCTCCTGATTAATAAAATGATTTTTGAGATACAATAATGATTTTAATCGATAAGGCACACTTTAAGATTAGAATATGAATGATTAGTTTAGAAACAGCACAGAAAAATCAATGATATCTGTACACACTGTACATATTAATACTTGGAAACTAAAACAAAAGTGCAATTTTTTGTGTAATTTGAAAAAGAGAAAGAAAGTGAATTCATATTGATGGACTGAAACATCACACAGGTGTTCTTTCACAGGTTATACAAGATATATATATATATATATATATATATATATATATATATATATATATATATGTGTGTGTGTGTGTGTGTGTGTGTGTGTGTGTGTGTGTGTGTGTATACATGTATATGTATAGCATAAGACTACATTTTCAAAATGTATTGCTTTTAGTTTTCCAGTTTCTTTATAATAAGAAGCACTGGTATCTGGGACTTGCTGAAGAGATTTGGGATTTATCCTGAATTTGAATGGAAGGAGGAGACCTCCAAATCTGTTTCATTTTAACACTAATGTTTTTACATGGATGACTGAAGAAATGTCTACTAAATTTGTTTGTAAACATCTCATGGTTGATTTCTGTCTTTTCCATTTTGTTTCATTAGTAAACCACGAAGATTATGATTTATAAATTTATTGGTATTTGCTGGTAGTTTTAAATACAACGTTGCTAGAATTACTAGGACTTTATCTCTTATTTAGCCTTCTAATTTTTTCTTCTACTCTTTCCTTGCACATGGGTTTATAAATTTGTTTAGAAGGAAAAATAACATTAGCTCAACAAAGTACTTATTCTAGGTTATATTAGGTAATATATTTAAAAAATTAATTTTCTATTTTTCCTTACTAGCCTCCAGTTACTTGTTTTTGAGTAATGAGCATGTGTCCTATGAACTTCATAAACTTACTACTTATAAAGCTTTTAGAAAAAAAAATTGTTCAGTTTTACATGGCCAATCATATGACCTAGAACTGAAACACTCTAATTTAACTATCCTAATCTAGAGCAAATAAATTTATTTACTTGCCTATGATTTCAGTGTATAGAGCAGCTGTGTTCTTCCCAACCTTCTGGCTCTGATCCACCTTAAGATATGATTTTAATTATAGATATTAGGAGATGTTCGTATTCAAAATGGAAGGTCTCTTTTATCTTTTGCTTAATGAAATTTTATTTTAGCATTAATAGAGGGTAAATTCTATCAAATACCTTTTCTACATTAATTGAGAAGCTGCACAGCTTTCTTCCATGGTGGATCCTTCCATTATGCATGCTGCCCCATCCATGGGCTTAACCAACTGTGAATCAGAACGATTTGGGAAAAGTTATATCAGTAGTGAACAAGTAAGACATGTTGTTCTTCTCCTTATTCTCTAAATATATAATAGTAGCTATTATCATAATATGTGCATTGTATTAGGCATTACAAGGAATCTGAAGATGACACAGAGTGAAGAATTACTTGGGTTTTATGCAAATGCTATGCTACTTTGCTTAGGGAACATAATCCTCCACTGGTTTTGAAAAATACTGGATGGAGGGCCTGAAATAAATCCTGTATGCATAGTGAGGCATGCAACAGAGGAAAATATTGCATTTCATTACTATGCTGAATTTGTTTGATAGAGTCTCTATGTTAGCTCAGCTTGCACAGCTGGGATAAACTCTTGTTATGTCTCATTTGCTCTTTAAAAGACTTGTGGATTCAACTTGCTAATATTTTGTGGACTTTTTGGCTCCTATTTATGAGTGTTATTGATTACTAGTTCTCTTTTCTTACAATACTGTTGGTTTTCTATAGCTTCAAAAACATTACATGGGAAGTGTTTTCCTCCCTCATACTCATATTTGAAAGGAGTTGTATAGATTTAGATTTAATTATTTTCAAATATTTAGTAATCCACAGCAAAGAAATGTAGACCTGCCTTTTTCTTCCTTGGTAGGTTTTAAAATACGATTCATAATTCCTTAGATCATGTAGGACTAAAGTCTGCTAATGTCCTCCCTTGCTTTCTGAGAGTTTTGCAATTTTACCTTTTACCATCAGTACACTTTGCTACCCTTTGGTTATTTGTAGCATCTTTAGTGATGCCTCCACCTTGTTCTTCTGGTCATGTGCAGCTGATATATGTTTATAATCAGATTTTTGCTAGATTTTGCTAAATTTTTCTAAAAATTTGATAATTTCAAAGAACTCACTGTCACTTTCATTTCTTTCCTGAATTATTTTACTGTTTTCTTTTTATTAATTTGCAGTTAACTCCATTATTTCCTTTCTTTGGATTTCATTTGCAATTATTTCTAATTTTGTGTGGTAGAAGCACAAAATACTTACCAGATGCAGATGAATTTCTTTAATTCTAAGGTAAGCAATGGAAACTGTAAATTTCTTAAAGGACAAGTTTTGATATGTTGTATTTGGTATGTTCACTACAAAATATTTGAAGTTTTACTTAGCATTCCCCCTTTACATTTCAATTAAAACTTTATTTAACCAAGATATTTGGAGATTAGTCAGTCAGTTATTGCTTATTTTTAATTCTTTAATGAACCAAAACACATTCGTAACGTCTTTCTGTACTTTCAAACTGGCTAAAGCTTACTTTATGGTCCTGTACAAAAATGTCTTGTGAGTGTCCCACAGGCTTTTAGAGCAAATTCAGAATGAATTTCACAGCATCTGTTTAGAGAATTGTATAAAAACAATCTTGCCAAGTTGATTTACAGTATTTGTTAATCTTCTCTCATATGTACTAATTAATTTTCTATTTGTTTTATCAACTACTGAGAGATGAATCTTGAAGTCTGGTATAATTAAGGGCTTGTCCATTTTTCCTGTCAGCTTTTGGTTCACGAATGGCAAATCTTTATTTTGAAATGGATG
This sequence comes from Ctenomys sociabilis, assembly GCA_004027165.1. Taxonomy (NCBI): domain Eukaryota; kingdom Metazoa; phylum Chordata; class Mammalia; order Rodentia; family Ctenomyidae; genus Ctenomys; species Ctenomys sociabilis. The sequence goes on from PVKA01011367.1 coordinate 43,390, forward strand.
CACAGTCTGGATTGTAATAAATTCTAGATAATTTGTTATTTTGTATCAATGTCCTCACACCCTGGTGGTGTTTGGTATCCTAATGCAAAAAAGTTACTTTAGGGCCCGCCAGATAGCTCAGCAGACTACAGTGGCTGGGTTCAGTGCCCTGAAGTGTGGCGTGTGTCCACCCGCCATCTGTGGCACACTGAGAGGACAATTAAGACTTGGCATGGTGGCACCTGCCTGTAATTCCAGTGCTTTGCAAACAGGAGAATCACTACAAAGCTGATCTATGTAGTGAGATCCTACAGACTCAGTTGACCCTGTCCTGAAATAAATAAATAAAAATAAATAAATGAAATAAAGTTACTTCAAAATTTCTCCTTTAGTATTTGCATGATGTTTTCTTAATCTTTTAGTTTTATTCCCAGTACTTGAGCTAGAACTCAGAGTCTTTACACTGAACTATGTTATCAGCTCCTTTTAAAATTTTTTATTTAAAGACTGGATCTCAACAATTTCCTTAATTGCCTAGGATAGCTCCTCCTGCCTCTGCCTCCAAGATGTGTATCATCTCCCCAAACCTTTTCCTTTTAATTTTCACTTATGATTTTTATATTTAAAGTATATTTCTTTTAGATTGATATTATTTATTTTCCAAAGTAACAATTTATTTGTAGGATGTGTTTATTTATTTTGTGATTTTTAGTCATGTTAATAAGAAAAAAAGATAAAATAGCAATGAGTTTCAAAACAGGATAATAGCATGTTTACAATAATTAATACATTGCATATTGTTGTCTTTGTAGTACTTATTCAGAGGACAAGATGCAGACATAATATCTCGTCTAAACAGTTAGTACAAACTTTTATTCTCGTGTTTGATGTATTTAAATAATTAAAATATGTCTATATGTTTGCATTAAAATCTGTCATCTTATTTGCTGTTTTTAAGTTTGTAATCCTAATTATTTTTATATTTCTTACATTTTGATTTAATTGATAATGTTTTTAATTACTTTCAACTTTGATTACTTTTTAATATCTTCTTTAAAATATGTTTTATATATCACTTGGAGTTTCTAATATACATTTTTAAGTAATGAAAATCTAGTTTTAAATCATATTATATTGCTTCATATATAGTGTAGAAAGCAAAATTGTAACTGCTTCTCATTCTTAGCGCTCCATCGTCTTGCTTCTTTCTCTCTCTCTGTTTTATAGCAGGGTCTATAGGGTGTTCAGGGTCTCACTATTAGACTGGACTTGTAGGGATCCGTGTGTCTGCCGCCTCCCAAGAGCTGGGATTGCAGGCACGCGCCACCACGGCCAGTCTGAATCACGCTCCGGGGGCAGCACCAGCGCTGCAGGTCAGGGGAATGAACCCCAGCCCCTGCTCCTGCTCGCAGGAGCTTTAATCCACTGAGCTATTTGGCCGGCCCTTTGTTTCTCTTTTAAACATGGCTTAAACATACAACATATAATGACTGTTTAGTTAGGATACTTATATACTTTTTAGAACAATTTAAAGTAAAAAAAAGCATAATCAAAAAAATAAACAAAACAATTTATTTGATCTCTATATTGCTTTCTATTCCTTTGGAAGGATCCAAGGTTTGGCATATTATTACAATCTTTCCTGAAAAAAACTATTAATATTTTAACAGTGTAGATCTGCTATCAATTAATTATCTCAGTGTTTGCTTTCTGAGAAAGTTTTGATCATTAGTTTTGAAAGGCATTTTCATTGGGCATTGAGTTCTAGATTGATTTTTCTTTGACCCCATTGACATTGCTTCAATGCTTTCTAACTTTCATAGTTTTATGTAAAAAGTGTATTATGACTCGTTTACTTGTTCTTTACCCCAAGGATATTTTTTTTTTGGCAGAATTACGTGCTTGCCAAGGAAGCACTTATTCTACTGAACCATCTTCTCGGACCCAGGAATTTTCTTTTCAACTTTATTTGAATGTATTTTCAAATGAGATATTATTTTGTCAATTTTTGCTTCTCTTTTGGTATTTACCTTGTTTTATGTCCTTTACTTTTTCTTGGATCTTTTCAAAGAGGCCTGTATTAATCTGAAAACTTCACAGTAATATTTTCTTCAAATATATGTGTTTTTTCCTGTCCTCCTTCTACTTTTCCCTGGGATTTCAATGACTCATTTGTGAAATCAATCAATACTGTTTCACAGGTTTCATGTACTCTGTTAATGTTCTACCTTTTGTAATCTTTGAAATTTAGCTTGGATAATTTTAGTGTTGTATTTTAAGTTCACTGGTTATCTCATCATTATTGTTAATAACATAAATTCATACATAACTTTTGCTGCTTAGACATCTAATTGACACGAAGAAAAATACATTGAGATTAGTTTAAAAATAAGGTGAAGCACAAGTAGATCCTTAAAGTCTTATACCCTATAATGAAGATCAGAAAGCCACTAAATCATATAATCACAAATCACTGTGTGATGTCAAATAACAACCAAGAAAAAAGAAAACAAGAGAGAGAAGAAGAATTTCACTAAGGAAAAGCAAGAAACACACAATGAATCAAGAGTGAAAATGACATGTACATCTTTTTTTAACATTTAATTTTATTTTGAAGTATAAACACAAAAGCAAAGAACAAAAATGAGAAACAAAGAAACAGGGTAACGTGCAATAATATACTTGACAAACATATTTTTATGTAAGTTGATTGCACATATGATTGAATATTACCACTTGCTTTCAAGAAAACTTAAGTTTTTGTTTTTAATTCTCTTTTGCTAACTTTAAGATTTATTTTGATAGCTGAGTAATACTCCATTATATAGAAATACCACTTCTTTTTCAACCATTCCTCATGTGATGGACATCTTGGTTGTTTCCAAGATTTTGCTATCACAGATTGTGCTGCTATAGACATAGGCACATATATATCACTATGATATGATGTTTTCAGTTCCTCTGGGAAAATTCCCAGTAGGGGGATAGCTGGCTTGAATGGGATTTCCAGTCCTACTCTCTTGAGGAGTCTCCACACTGACCTCCACAGTGGTTGTACCAGTCTGCGTATAGTTCAGGTATAAAAAATAAGATACGTAAACAGCTACACTCTCTTAATTTACTGATTAGAGACATCTACTATAATAATGTCTGTAAGTATAATATCATGTTTGCACCTTGTACGATACCAAAACATTATGAAAACAGTTTTCAATGTATTAATTTATTGAATCCGTCCTGTTAAGGTGTCTTAAAACTGTCTCATTGATATTTGCACTTCAGTAAAATAAAAAAATAGCAAAAAAAGAAAAAAAATATTTTAAAGAGAGTAAAGTAACAATTGATATGACATTAGAAACAGTACACATTTAGAAGACAAAGATGACATGTATTCAAGCATGGATTTTGTATTACACAATGCTATCCTCGATGTAGCTGCATAGATGTGGATATCAGCATATAGAGTTAGTCAAGGTGAAAATTGTACATATTAACTGCTATTAAAAAACTGATGGAAATTTTTAGTACAATCATCTTAGCCATCCTGTATATATCCTTGCATGTTTTTCCCCCTACTTTCTTTCCTATCCCTTTTCCTTTCTCTCATTTTTGTTGTTTAATCTTTAAGATTAATTTGTTTCCATTTTACTATATCTGTCAGATCCATGTTTTATTCTTCTCTCGGGTTCTTAAATAGTGAAACAATATGATATTTACATGTATGAGTCTGATTTATTCCACTCATATGAGTATAACCTCTAGTTGTATTCTCTTACCTATGAAGGCTGAGAATTTGTCCCTTATAGCTGAGTAATACTCCATTGTATAAAAATATCATATTTTTTTCATCCATTCTTTAGGGGATGGTCATTTTGGTTGTTTCTAAGGTTTGGCTATGACAAATTGTGCTGATACAAACATGAAAACACACATATCACCTTGACATGATGCTTTCATTTCTTTTGGGAAAATACCCAGGAGGAGAATAGCTAGTTTGAGTGGGATTTCCAGTCCTAGCTTTTTGAGAAGTCTTGACACTGACTTCCATAGTGGTTGTTCTAGTCTACATTCCCACCAGCAATGGAGCAGGGTTGCTTTTCCTTGAAGTCTTTCCAGTATTTGTTATTATTTAATTTGTTTATGATAGAAATTCTTTGTGTGGTGAAATGGTATCTTGTTTCTCACATGGTCAGTGATTTGGAGCATTTTTTATTTGCTTCTTGCATTTCTTCCTCTGAGAAGTGTGTACTCATCTCAGGTACCTATTTTTGGATTGAGTATTTAAATTTTGGGGCCCTAATTTTCTTTTAGTCCTTTGTGTATTCTAAATACAAGACCTTTGTCTGAGTGATTATCAGTTAAGATTTCCTCCAAATTTGTGGGTTGTCTTTTTACTCTGTTGGTAATCGATTGATGTGCAGAAACTTCTCAATAAGAACAGGTTCCAGTTGTTGATTCTTTGAAGTATTGCCCATGAAGTTTGATTTTTGTTCATGAACTCTCTGCCTACCACTGTCTTCAAGATTTCCACCTATTTCTCTTCCAGGAGATTTAGTGTTTCTGTTTTAATGTTTAGATCTTTAATCCTTAATGAGCCTAGTTTAGGGCATGGCAATAGACATGGGTCTAGTTTTAGTTTTTGGCATGAGGAAAGCCAGTTTCTCCAGCACCATGTGTTAAAGAAGCTATCTGTCTTTCAGTGAACATGTTTGTGCCCTTTGTCAAATATAAGATATCTGACTGTGTTTATACTTGCATCTGTATCTTCTAATTTCCTGCCTTGTCTTTATTGCTCCTGGATGCCTTTGATATTCTAGGTCTCTTCTGGTTCCAAATAAATTACAGGAATATTTTCTCTAGATCTGTGAGGTATGTTGGTGCTATCTCGGGATTGCACTAAATCTGTACAACAATTTTGTGAGTATGGCCATTTTAGCAATGTTGGTTCTTATTTAGGACCAAGGAATATCTTTGCATTTTCTGAAATCCTCTGTAATCTCCTTTTTCAGAGTACTATAATTTTCATTGTATAGATATTTTACTTTTTTAGGTAGAGTAAATCCTAGGTATTTCATTTTTTGGATGCTATTTTGAAGGGTATTGTTTCTCTAACTTTTTTATCAATTTGTTTGTTATCTGTGTAGAGGAATGCTATTGATTTTCAGGATTGACTTTTTAACCTGAATGCAATTGAATTTGTTTATAATTATAGTAAGTTCTTGGTGGTGTAAGATTTTGGATCTTCCAAGAGAGTATCATGGAATCTGCCAACAATAGTTTAACTTCTTTACCTATTCATATTCCTTTTATTTATCTCTCTTGTCTAGTGGCTTTAACTAATGTTTCAGAACTATACTGAATAGGAGTGGTGATAGAGGCCATCCTTTTCTTGTACCTGATTTCACAGCAAAAGATTTCAGTTTTGCCCCAATTATAATTATGTTGGTTAATGGATTGTCATATTTGATTTTTATCAGACTGAGGTAGAAGTCATCTATCCCCATTTTCTGTATGGCTTTCATCATAAATGAGTTTTGAATTTTTTGTCAAAAGCTTTTTCTGTATGAATTGAGATGACCATGTGGATTTTGGTTTTGGCTTTATTGATATAGCGTATTAAGGTTTTAGGTTTGCATATGTTGAATGATTCTTGCATCTCTGGAATGAATCACACCCAGGCATGTTCTCCTTATGTTTTTCTAATGTGTGAGTGAACTGCTGTAAATTTCCCTCTAAGAACTGCTTTCATTGTATCTCACAAATTCTGGTAAGTTGTGCTTGAATTTTCAGTAGAATACAGATATTGTTTAATTTCTTATTTAATTTACCTGTGACCCACTGTTTGTGAGGAAGGTGTTATTTAATTTCCATTTGTTTATAGGGGTTTTGTAGTTTCTTTTGTTATTAATTTCTTATTTCATTACACTGCGGTCACATAATATGCATGGGATAATTTCTGTCTTCTTGCATATTTAACGATGACCTGTGAACTAGCATGTGATCTGATTTAGAAAGTGTCCCAAGTGCAGCTGAAAAGAATGTGTATTCACATGTTGGGTGGAATACTCTGTATGTGTTCACCAATTCCATTTGTTTAAAGTTAAGCTCTGTCACTTTTTTGTCTGCTTGACCTATCTTTTTGGGTCTCCTGTTAAGAATGTGGTATTGGATATTAGATGTTTCATGTCCATTAAAATTTATCTTATATAGTTGGGAGCTCCTGTGTTTGGAGCACACATTTTTATGACTGTTACCTCTTCCTCTTAAATTTTTTCCTCTAACCAGTATGTATTGGCCTTCCTTATTTCATTTGATCATTCTTAGTTTGAAGTTCAGATTGCTACCCCTGCTTTTTTTTCTGAGGCCCTGGAACATGCAATATTGTTCTCCCTACTTTTGTTTTGGGTGGGCTTGGGATCTGAGATTGCATTTTTCTCCTTCTCCTTGTCATTCTATATTGCACATGAACTCTTTATTTTGATTTCTGTGATGCTTTTTTGTGAAAGTTTGAGAGTAGTTAGTGATATCACTGTGACCAGAGCCTCTCTGTAAAGTCTGCTCTTTAGGTGTCTCTTCTGTGTCAGAGATTCTTTTTGTGTGTGTGTGTGTATGGCCCAAGATTTTGCCCTCTCTATTGACTGTGAGATAGTGGTTTCTGTTGGCACTGTCCTCTGTTGGTATAAGGCTTTGATGTGGTCAGCACCTAAGTACCTGTGACATTACTACTCAAGAGAGAACATGTGGTTAAGGCATGTATGGTTTTACATTTAGAGTATTATAATTAGCAACACTAATAATGAATAGTGACATTTAACAATTGGCAAACATTTGTAACTAATGGCTTTGTATTTTAGACCATAAAAGTAAATATTATGGCTGTATACCTAAGGAGGTATTAAATTGGGATTTTTGTATTTAAATTAGTTCCCCTAAGTTGTGTCTCGTCACCTCCCCTTGAGGTTTCTGGAGCCCTACAGTCAGACTAGTACAGGCCAGTTACCTATTGCCACCTCTGTCTTGAGAGGATGCTCAATAGATATGGGTCTAGGTCTGTGCCCCAATGGGCCTAGCAGTGTGCCTCAGCTCACCGAGTTGGGATCTACTGGATTCAAACTCAACCAGCTGGGTCTGGCTTGCATCCACCTTTGTGCTCGGATTCTTCCTGCTTTCCATTTCCCATGCAAGTGAATCTACTGTGCGCTGCTGACTAGATGTTCTGGTCTTGGTTTATATCCCTGGGTCGTGCATTTAGCTGCTCTGCAGGGAGTTCTGCCACAGGGTCCCAAACCAGGCCTGTCTGCTAAAGTTCCACTGCCTGGTCCCAAACTGGGCCTCTCTCAGCACATACATCTTAACAAACCATAAAAACTTAAGGATCATGGTGCTATGTTTGTTACATTTCTGATTTTAAAAAAGTTCATCCTATTTTTAAACATCTAATATCTGATGTTTTACCTCATGTAAACCTTAGATATTATGAAAATACATTCTCCTTCTGAAAAGGTAAAGTAAACCAAATGAAGTAGACATGAAATTTAAAAAAAAAATAAAATTGGGATTTTGTATTTAAATTAGCTCCCCTAAGTTGTGTCTGCTCACCTTCCCTTTGGAGCCTTACAGGCAGACTAGTGCAGGCCAGTTACCTATTGCCAACTCTGTCTTGAGAGGATGCTCAATAGATATGGGTCTAGGTATCTTCACCCAGTATAGTGGTGAAGAAAATAATGCGATGGTAGTGTCACACTTTGAATCTGTGGTGTCTCCCAAAGGCTGATATGATGAACATTTGGCCCTGGAGGTACTTTTGGGAGGTGGCAGACCCTCTCAGGAGATGGCATCTCTCAGGAATACTTCAGGTCTTTGATGAAATCTGCTCCCGTAGGGCATTGTGGGGCCCTTACCTCTTCCACCTCTCTTTCACTTCTACACATGAAATGAACAGTTTGATTGCACAACCAGCTCCTTGCCATGACGTGCTGCCTTAACACAAGCATAAAAGCAGCATGACAAAGGGATTGTGAACTAAATCCTCTAAGACAGTGAGCTTTTTTTTCCTTTACAAGCTGATTTATCTCAAGTGTTTATTATAGGTGTCAAGCTGGCTAACACTGATAAGGAAAGACATTTTTATCATATAGCCATATATGAATTTTAGAGTACTGGTTGCTCTAGTTATAGTAAGAAGAGTACGGACTATAGGCCAAGGAATGTGGAAAACAAATTCGATCAACAACCTATCTGATGTCGATCACATTTAAAAAAGTTATTGTGGCACTGTGACAAGTCTTAGCAATAGTTGTGAAGAAAGTTAAGGAAATGGAATCTGAAATATTTATTAATTCTAGGCAAACAGAGACATTTTATAAGAAAGGAAATACAATCATAGGTTGCTTGTTTTGAAAGTCCAATTATTCTATAGTTGTAAGTTGTTTATTTAATGCAAAACTGTGAAATAAATATATTGACAGACTAGGACAGGGGTCTGGGGGGATAGAATAAGTGCTTGCCTGACAAGCACGAGTTTAATCCCCAGTTCTGTCAAAAAATACAAAAAAACAAAGGCTGGGCCTGGTGGTGCATGCCTATAATCCCAGCACTTGGGAGGCTGAGGCAGGAGGATTGTTGTGAGTTCGAGCACAGCCTGAGCTGCAAAGTGAGCTTAAGGTCAGCCTGAACTGCATAGTGAGACCCTGTCTCAAAAAAGACAAAAACAAAACAAAACAAAACAAAAAATAGGACAAGCTGAAAAACAGCTATTTTTGGACTTATGTTAATAAAGTTGACAAATCAAAATATACATTATGAATTTATCCTTTCACAACGCTATGGTACTAAGCACGTAAGCGTGTAGTGAAGCGCTATATGTTTATTTCCGATTTTAGTACTGTACATCTTGCATTCATTTTTGGTTTATGACATTCATAGTTTCAAAACTAATACACTCATATAAGTATTAAAAATAATAATTTCCTTGCTCATCTATCCAACTTTATGTCTCTGTGAGAGTCAAATAACTTCAACTTTCATTCTTTTAATGTTTAGAATAATTTTTCTGAAAGAAAATTTCATCAGTATACTTTTATCTTTTCATTTTTAAGAATTATCTGTTGACCTTCCACTAGTTATCTCATTTCAGCAATATTTCAATACTGTACGTGTTTTTTTTTTACATTTCTTTTAATATAGTATGATTTTGGTTAAATTTGTGCTTAAAATTCAAACTATGGCATCACAAATCCTATTAATGATGAGCTATGGTAAAACAAAATAAAATAAATTTGCCTATGGGTTCATGTATGTTTCAGAATTCAGAGATTTTTTTTTTCTTCCTCAGATTTATTTTTAACAAGTACTAGTCTATGTGTCAGATATCACATACCACTTCTAGAGGAATTGGATGGATAACATCATGCAATACAGCTACCATTGTTGAATTCCTGCTACTTTGTTTAATGAAATTTCATATAATTTCTAATGCCTTTTTTTCTTTTTTATAAAAGCTATTTTGCATTATTTAAAAAAAAGTAAAAGAAAAAGCATACCATCTTCTCTGCATCAAACTGCATGTTTAGGGGATGGATTCTGTTGCAGTTAATCAGTAGGTGAATACAACAGGGCTTATAGAGCCTCCACTAATGGAAAAGCATATGACAGAAGTCTGAGCTCTGTCCTTCAATAACTGATAAAAGAAGTTTGTTAACTGTATTTATATTGAACATTGGAGATTCATTTTAATGTAACCATTAAGGAAAGGCAATACCTAATAATCTAGAAGACACATGTTCTGGTTTTTAAAATTGTACAGAGGTTAGTGTAGTTGTTCATTATACTTGTATTTTGCTTCTTAATACCTACAGAGTTAGTAAATATCTGTTGCATATGCATATTGAGGGATAGAAACACTTTTGTCTTCACTCATCAGCCATCTAAAAGGACTCTTCCTTGATGAGAGCCCACTACCTGAGCATGTTCAGGACTATCTTCTTAACTTTTCTGGTTTATAATTCACATATGACATCATTTGGAGAAAGGTACGTAGAGTGGTAATGCAATCTGGAGACAGAGGTCACCATCAATAAGCAAGAAATGACTGGGACTATCACAAACCTAGTAGAGAAGCACAGAACAAATCCTTTCTTCCAGACCCAAAAGAAAGAATCTGTGCCAGCACTTGGGTTCTGATTTATCGCACCCAGGATAATAGAACAAACCATCTAGCTTAAGACACCTAATTAGGGCATTTTGTTATAGGAACCTAAGAAACTAATACATGACTTTTTAAGCATTTTCACATTGTATTTAAGATATCAAATATGTTATCTAATTATTCATACTATTTCTTCATAACCTTTTTTTCTGTAGGATCAGCAATTGAGTCTCATCTTTCATTTCTGATTTTAGTTACTAATCTTCACTCATTTCGTGCTTTAAGTTTTACCAATGTTGTTGATTTTAACAGATAATTTTTGTTCTACTGAATTTCTATATTTTGCTACTATTGTCAAGTAATTGAGTCATGTTTCAATCTGTTACTACCTTTCTTCTGCTCTCTTTCCACTTAGTTTGACTCTCTTCTGTCAGTTTCTCAAAGGGAATACTTAGGTTATTTCTTTGAAATTGTTCTTTTTTCTTAATACAGGCTTTTAAACCCATAAACTCTCCTATAAACATTACTTTGCTGTAAGTCACAATTTTTATGTTGTATTTCTGTTTCAATTCACCTCAGTGCTTTTCTAACTTACCCTGCAATCACTGCTTTTTAAGCTTTAGTTATTTGGGACAATGTGTTGTTTACCTTCTATATCTTAATGAGTATCCCAATTTATTTTACAGCATTCATTGTATTGAAGTTAGAGAAATACTTTATATTATTTATTATTCTTTTAAGCTATTGGTGTTTGTTTATGGCCTTTGATAATCTTTTTTTTTTTAAATAGAGAAGGAAGAATGTTGTTATGTTGGACAAAGCACTTTATAGCTCCCTTTTGTTCTAGTTTATAATTTCATTCTAGTCTTACACTTCATTGTCAAGCTTCTATCTGGTTGTTCCAACCATTATTGAAAGTGCTCTATTGCAGTGTCCCATTTTGGTTATTTAATTAGATGCTTTTATTTCTGTAGGAATTTGCTTCCTGTCTTTAGCATGTGTTTATTAAATATAGCTATTTTTGTCTTCCTGTTAGATTAATATTTTCTTATGAGATATCTCTCCTTATCTCTAATAAAATTTTTGTCTTACATCTACTTTTGCTGATGCTAACATAGGCCCTCCAGCTTTATTATGGTTGATGTTTATATGATTCATCTGTGTTTCCCATAGACCTTCTATTTGTTTGGATCTTTGCAATTGTATTAGACATGATTCTCCAGAGAAACAGAGCTAGAAGTGTGTGTGTGTGTGTGTGTGTGTGTGCCCATGTGGGTTTACACACCTGTTTTATGTTCCCTACCAAGGGAGCTCCTCATCTTGTGGTGCCAGAATAGATATCACAAAGCTTTCTCCTTGGGCTTTTCAATTTCCTGGAAAGATATTCCAGCACAGAGCCTAGAGACTGGTGCTCTGGTCGTTAAATCCTGCCATCTGAGAGGAAACAGATGGAAATACACAGTCCCAAATTTAAACACTCACTTAATCATCCTGTTCAGCCATGCCAGAGACATGCTTTTACCCTCTCTGCTAGGATAGCAGGTAGCTTCTTGGTTGCATGGTGTTTGAGAGCCATTTTGAGAACTCCTTAAATTTATTTTCAAAAAGTCTAGCTTTTATTCCTCAATTAATTCACATCTAATTTCCAAAATACTTGAGCCTTCTAATTTGTCCAGTTTTATGACCAGAAGTGTTTATTTACAATGTAAATTAGGTGAGTTCTTAGCTTTTTTCTAAAACCAGTTTATGATTTTGCTAGCTGGCTTTGCCAATACAGTTATGGCTTATGAACTTATATTGCAGCTGTCACAACTCAGTTCTTTCTCTTTTTAACATTATAGGTTTTAAAAATTTCTTTGTTATTACTTAACAATTATTTTCTAGGGCTGGCCAAATAGCTCAGCAGATTAAAGTGCTTCTTTAGGCAGTCCCAGGGGCTGGGTGGGAGATCAGTCCCCGGGCCTGCCTGCTGGCTTTGCCCCCAGGGCATGCTGAGATGGTGATTGAGTCACAGTGGTGGCACAGGTCTATAATCCCAGTGCTTGGGAGGCTGTACACAGGAGAACCACTGGGTCCAATCTATGCAGTGAGACCCTGTACACCCTGTCCTAAAATAAAATAAAAAATTAAAAAGAAATTATTTTCTAATTATTCACCAGAGATTTTTGCAAAAAGAACAGTATTTTTTGTAAAGCTCATTTTTAATATAAAGTTCACTATTAAAAAGTGAACTACTTTTCTTGTTAAACTATGCATTTTTCTATTCTTTATGCTGGAATTAAACCAAAGAAACCCAAAAGCCAAGCACATGCTCTAATACTGAATTATTCCCTCAGTCCAGTCTTTAATATTTTGTGGTGACCGTATGTACTTTGTTCATATAAATTAACTATTGTACCTATAGTTAAAAGTAGGAAAAATTAAGCAGTAAATTTTTTAAAAATCTTTTTATTTTCTTGGTTCTGGGGATAGAATTTGGGACCTTATGCTTGTCAGGTAGGTGCTTATACCACTGTGCTATCCCCTCAGCCTCCAGTAAATTTTTTTAAAAGTTTAGAAAAACTTAAATTTTAAAATACTTAGTGACTTTATTTTATGGAATTGTATCATTCATTCTATCATTTTAATTATTATACCACCTAACAAGCTAATTTTGGTATGTGAAGTTTGGACAGCTCACAGTGCTTACTATGCTATATTTAAATACTTAATAGAAATAGATCAAAGCCCCAGTTTCTATAATTGTATATTCATAATTCCACCCTGGGAAATTAAATGAAAATAAAGTATTTCCCAAATATCTGACAAACATTGAAGCTAATGCACCAAAAACCAAACCTTAAATCCACTTTTAAAAATACAGAGTATTTTTCTCAGTGTAAAGGAAAGAGAGGATCAATGATTTACTGTACATCCCTAGTTTCCTCTGGGAAGGCATGGAATCTATAACAAGAAAATTTAACTGACCCATACTTTATCACACCTTCAGTATCTATTTTTCTTTCTTTTTTTTTGTAATTTGGGGGATCAAAGGATGACAGCAAGAAAGTAAAGTTTTTGAATAGCTCAGTTCAAGGGCTCTAATTAACTTAATTGTTCCCATTTAGCCTTCACTTGAAGTGTATGCGACTGGTACCCACAACTCACAGAAAGACAGCTAGACTGAAAGATGAGCCATCTGCTATAATATAAAAATTCCTCATGTTTTGTCCTTGTAATGCTTTTTTATTTCTTTTGAGCTCCCAATATCTTCGAGCAAAACAAGAAAATGTCTATCCCGTTTCTTCTGATGTTATTTTGCTTTCATTTTCTTTTTGTAATTGTGTTTATGTTATCCAAGAGTCATTGTCTTCTGTTGAAACAGCACATTCAAGAACACTAACAGCTGAAAAGAGTGGCTGTCCTTGCGCCCCGCCTTTGAAGGTCAGCCCCTTCAGGAAGGAGCTGCAAATGTGGAGAGAAGGAAAACCAATCTTCAGAGACCCTCAGACTCCCTTCTTTTGTTTGATGAATGAGGATCTCTATGCCCAGTAGATAAGTGGATTTTCTCAATGCAGTCAGCCAGTGAAGTTGCTCAGCCAGTGTGTAAACAGGTGATGCAATCGTCTTCTGGCTTTTTTTCCTGATGAAATAGGAAGTAATTATTGAAATCCTCTTCTATGACACTTAAAAAATTAAAAATCACTGATGTAACTTGTCAAAGTGGAACCAAATGCAATGGACCTTTAAATTTTTGAAACTACAAAATTGCTTTATTTTATTTATGTTTTGGGTTTTTTTTATTTTCTTTTTTCAGTTTTGTTTTCTTGGACACAGATTGGAAGATCATCACCTTTGTGTTTGTAGAAGATCAAATTCAGTGGTGACAATTTAAGGATGTTTTAACTTCATCCAGTATCAGGACTTAAGGACATTCAACCAGCATTTCTGTTCTTTTCCCATACTTACCTAGGAGCAATGGCCTTCTAGGAGAACAGCGTGATTATGACTCTGACACCATCACTGTGACTAAAAGTTATGGTACCCATCTAAGAGCTATCTTCACCTGAGGCTGCGTGACAGAGAAAGACAAGCACAAAGTTTTAGAGAAAGACACACTCAGAGAAAGAGAAGTCTGGGTCCTTGATTCAGCCTTGTATCTCAGGGAGATGCAAACTAGTCCGTTCCATCTTGTAGTCCTTTTGCTGATGGACCCAAGCCTATCTGGCTATTACAGTGCTCTCTGTGAGCATCCTAGTTCATGCTGTGTTCGGATGTACTGAAAACACCCTGTGTAGCGCTGAACACTATGCAAATGATTCCAGTGTGGTATTGCTGTAGGCTGATTTTGATTGGCCCTGAACTTGAAGGAATATGCTTTGATTCTGGGTGATTTAGCAAATCTGTAGGTAATGGTGAAAGAGTGGGAAAGAAAAGGGGTCAGCAAGAGCCACTAGCTGGCCAGCTGTTTGAAAAAGCATTACTGTCATAACACCATGCACACTGAGTGTCATGAAAAAGGCATAAGTCTAGGACTCACAAAGGTCAGCCACTGTGGGACCTGCCACTAGTTCCTGCTCCTCTGAGAGCCTTTCGGATGGTGTCCAAAGTGGATTCCTAAATGGATATAAGTAATCCTTACTATGTGGAGAAAGAAGAGCCTGGAAAATAAGTGGAATTCCACATGGGCAAGGTGATGTGTGCCTGTAATCCCATTGCTTGGGAGGCTGAGGTAGGAGTATTGCTGAGAGTTCAAGGCCAGCCTGGGCTAATAAATGAGCTCAAGGCTAGCCTGAACTGTGTATTGAAACTGTCCCAAGTAGATAAAAAGAAAAAGTAGACTACCAATTAAAGTAGGTACTATTATCATTGTTTCTTTCTGAGAATACCTTGTATGTTGGATCTTAAGAGCAAAGTAGTTCTAGATTTTCACTCCAGCTGGATTAAGCCTGGGATGTGTGCTACACCACACAATGAAACTTGTATCTTATTTTTTCCTACAGCAGTCTCTCCGTAGTTGAACCACAGCACACCTACAAGCCGCCCTGTAGTGCAGGGAAAGTGCTTTACTTTGGCACAGACAGCTTTAGAAATTGGAAATTGGAAGCAATTACTGAGCACTGGCATCATGCTAGTCGCTGCTCTGTGTGCTTGGGACAAATGAACCTGCGAGAGACAGCTGCCCCTGCTGGAGTGTGGAGGACGCTATGGCTTTCTCCCTGTGCGTGGATCCGGCTTCCTCTCTCCCGTAAGTGTGGCTGTGTTCGCTATGGAAGGGAACCACAAAAGTAGTTTGAGCTCTCAGACTCTCTCTCTTTGACTTTGATGAGCCAATATTCTAAAAGTGGAGAGAACATTCTATATAGTACAGACAGGTTTCTATTGCTCTATTGAAAGGAACAGATAGGGCTTATTTTTTTATTTTTCTTTTTTTAATATTTCTAAGTTTGCATGCTTACACCTGGTAATCTGAACAACTAATCTGAAGACAACAGTAATGTAGTATAATGGTGTTGAATTCCTAGCATCCCGTTTAGTGAAAGTCTGTATAGTTTCTATTTTTTTTATTCCCTTAAAAAAAGTGAAAAAGAAAATAAAAAATATAACACCATCAGTGGATGATAGAGTTTCCTGTGTTTGGGACAGAGGGTGGGCAACTGTCTTCGTGGCAACTCCAGGGAATGGATGGGTCTTAGTTGCCCTCTCTGCTCACTCAGGACCTGGGCAGCTCCTGCTTACCTATGTCTTCATCAGTAGATCATTCTAAGGATTAATTTTAATTGTATAAAATAACCTGTCGAAATTTGGATCTCACATGTATACCAAGGCCACATAGTAAAGGTTTGATTTTTGTACCATGATTCTGTAGAGTGATGGTGAGATCTTTAAGGTTCAGTCTACCAGGACAGTGACTGGAGACTGGAGATACGCCTCTGAATGGGATCTCTCTCTCTCTCTCTCTCTCTCTCTCTCTCTCTCTCTCTGGCATAAAAACAATGAGGTTTTTGGACTGAAACCTCCAAGATTGTGAGCCAAAATAAATCTTTCTTGTGATTTATCTTGATTGTTTGTTGTGGCAATGAAAACTAACCAGCACATACCCTGTAGTAATTAGGCAGATTTCTCCTGACTTCTCCAAAGAGCCTGGATACAGGGTCCACTTTCCTGTTCACTCCTACATGAACAAATCAAAGATTTAGACTTAGGTCTTCAGCTTCTGGTGTACATGAAGTTACTGATTACTTGTACATTTATAGCTTGCTTACCTTGCTCCAAATTATGGAAAATGGTCCATTTTTCCAGAACTAAACATTATTATTATTTCAAATATTCATTTTGTGTGGTAAAAGAATCATAATTTTGATGCGCCCTCTTCCTCTGGGGATTCCATGTAAATTCTGAAAGAATGACGCAATCATGTTCTTATTGCCTACCTTACTTCCCATTTTGAATTTTAGGAATCTCATACGTATCTCCAAGCTATCTTTTAGCATGGGACACTGCCATAGCTACCTTGCAGATGTAAGCAGAGCAGAGCAGGAAAGTATATCAGAAAGGAGACAGGAGGTAAGAGGGGGTGGAAAGGGCTGAGTGGTCAGGAAAGCACAAACCTGAAGAACTCAAGTCAACATTTCTACAAACTCTATCCACAAAACAAAAACTTTTTTGACTGAAATGGAACAGGGATTCTGTCCCTTCTGGCAGCAAAAGCATTTCCCTCTAAGGCTGTGACTTACATTCAGAATAACCTGAGTGTGAAGCCCTAGGTCCTCTCAGTCCCAGGCTTCCTTACTACCCCAAATATCCCGCCTTTCTGGTTCATTCTGGACATGCTCATTTCTGGCTCTTTCTTTGGATCCAGCATCATTAGCTTCCCAATTGCCCCCTCAAACCCAATTCTTCCTCCTTCTGGAAACAAGCACCACTCACTTGTATGTGTGTGTGAGTAGAGAAGGGTTTTGGGTACCACAGCCCAGGGAAGGTCTTGCCTTGAAGGAGACACCTGCACCAAAATCTTGAACTCAGCCCAAAGCCTGGAATCAAAGGCCACTCATTAGTAATGTCCTTTCCTCAGTCTTCAGTATTCTCTTTTCTGAGGAAATAGAGATAGAATGCTCTGTCCATTTCACAGGTTTGTAGGAAATACGACGATGGCTTTAGGAGGATACAGTCAGTGTCTTACACAGCATTGAATCAAATGTAATGCTCATTCTTTAATGGCAGTTCCCTGTCATCCTATATGATTAATTCACAAAGAAAAATGTCCCATTTGATTATCTTCATTCTAAAAGTATTCCAATACACATACTGTGACACTTTTAACATAGAATAATGCCACAATGGCATATTTCTACCAGCAACAGTGTTTTTTAAATGTATTTGATGTAGGGTCTTGCTACACAGCTACTTCAGACTTGTAGTGATTCTCCTGTTTTCAGCCTCCCAGCACTGGGATTACAGCTGTGTGCCATCTCAGTAACTTACTCAGGACACCTGGGGGATCAATTCCCAGTCTCTGTGTTTGCCTAAGCAGATGTATAGTCTGCTGAGGTATCCTGCTGGTCTTCAGAAACAAAACTTTTAAATGCTATGTTCTTTTTGTCTTTTATGTATTTTATGACCTTCTCTTCCATTTACCACAAAAAGAGATGAGCTTTCCCTTG
>PVKA01011368.1:7248-45190 GCA_004027165.1 Ctenomys sociabilis
AGAGGAGAGGAGAGGAGAAGAGAAAGAAGAGAAAGAAAACACTAAGAAAGTAAGCCACCATGAAAGAAAGATGTCCAAAACTAAGAACTGTAAAATCAGACAAATATCTATTTTTAGTTAAAGTATCAACTACAGAACATAAAAGTGTTTCAAGAACTTTTTCAAAAATATTATACTGAAGTTGTAACAAAGAAATGTGAAACTAGCAAAATTTATTAGGCATACATGAAAAAGAACCAAATATATTTCTTAGACACAAACATAAAAATTAAAGTTAGAAATTCAATGGAGAAATTAAAAGGCAACTGAAGAGAAAATTAATGAACAGGAAAACAGAATAGAAAAAAAATCCAAAATGAAGCACAAAGAAAAAAGAAAAAGAGCATAAAATTAAAAGAGAAGCTAAGACACAAAAGAAACAGAAAAAAAGTCTAATACACATTTCATTAGGATTACAGAGGGAGGTCATAGAAAGAATTAGAGAATGGTAATACTTAAAGAATGGGCTTATAATTGTCCAAAATTGAAAAAAAAAAAAAACTTTCATTTAGGAATACCCAGAATAATTGTTTAAAAAGGAGGCCTGGTGTTAGGTGCCTATAATCCCAGCACTTTGGAGGCTAAGGCAGGAGGATCTCCACAAATTTAGGGTCACCTGAGCAACCTAGTGAGGTCAAGTCCAGTCCAGAATATAGCAAGACTCTGTCTCAAAAAAAAGAAAGAAAGAAGGATAAAGAAACAATAAATACACCAATGAAAACAAATAAGTCATGATTAGTCATATAGTGGAACTATATAATGAAAGCAAAGAGAAAATGTATAATTTAGAAAATTTTAAACATTAGTATGAAAGTGAATATTTAACAACAAAAATAAAAATAATACTAATATTAAAAAGCAGTAATAAAAAGAGAGTGTAAGGTTCATATCAAAAATAACAAAGGCTATAAATTAGCTAGATAGTAGTATCCTCTGATCATAGGATAATAAAAGAAGCTATGATTATAAGAACAAAAGAATAAGCCACGGATGGTGGTGCATGTCTGCCATTTCGACACTCAGGAGGCTGAGACAGGACAATTGCCACAAATTCAAGTTCAGCACGGGCTACATAGACAGTTCAAGGCCAGTCTGAAATACACAGTGAGAAGTTGTCTCAAAAAACAAAAACAGAAAGAATGAAAGAAACGAGGGGGGAGGAGAAAGGAAAAAAGAGGGGAGGGGAGGATAAATGCAAGACTATTTTATTTTTCCAAAGAAAATGTGAAATGGTCAACAGGTAGAGAAAAAAAACCTCACCATCATTAATCATCAGGGAAGTACAAATTAAAGCCACAGTGAGCTATCGCCTTGTGCCTTAAGTACTGGCAGTGATGAGAAGGAGCTGAGGCTCTCCTGTACCACTGATTTGAAAAGCGGAATAGCGAGTTTGGAGGAGAGTTGGGCAGTTTCTCACACTTAAACATGCACTTTCTTTACGACCCAGGAGTTTCACGCCTCCCTGTCTACTCAAAAGGAGTGAAAGTGCACATTCACACGCGGACACCATGGCCATGGCAGTCTTCGTATATAACAGCAAAAATTGAAAACAGTCCACAAGAAGGGCCGGCCTGATAGCTCAGCGGACTAAAGCGCGCTTGGGCTCAGGCCAGGTTTGATCCCCGCACGCAGAGCCGGCCCCGCGCACGAGGCGACCGGACGTGGGGGTGTGCACCTGTGACCCCAGCGCTTTGGGAGGCTGAAAGCAGGAGGGTCACTACGAGTCTAGCCTGGAGACCGTGGACCCTGTCCTAAATACATTTTAAAAAATCCAAATGCCCGTTGACTGGCTTAAGGATCCATCAGAGAGAATCCATACATACCATGAAATACTCCCTCTCCTGAAGAAGTTCACTGGGCTCCTAGCGTTAGAGGTGGGGAAGTCCAGCCGCAGGGTGCCAGCGCCGCACTGCGCTGGGGAGGGGCTTCCTGCTGGGCACACCGAGGCAGAGGTGATTGCAGGGCCAGAGGGTGGGAGGACGCCAGCCTGGGTCTCCTCCTCTTCTTTCTCTTCTTGGTAACTTTTTTTTTTTTTTTTTTTTTTTTTTGCGGAACCGGGGATTGAACTCAGGCCCTTGTGCTTGCCAGGGAAGCACTTATTCCACTGAGCCATCTCCCCAACCCCGTCTGAAACTGCTGATGCCACCATGGGCCCCACCCCTCAGATCTCACCTAATTCTGTCATAAAGCATCTCGCCATCAAATAGCATATAATTTGGGATTAAATTTCCAACATGTCAACTTTTAGGGGAAACATTTAACCATAGCAGTAACTAAAAGAATAGTGTAGCAGAGTTTAAATATCATAAGATTCTGTTTAGATTAAATTCCAGAAAAAGTGAAGCTGTAAAAACAGAAGTCTGCAGAGACTGAATACAAATACCAAAGACAGAATTTTTTTAAGATATCAAAAATATTTTTATTAAGTTTAATTTTAGTAAAAGGTGAAAGATTTATACTACTTGAAAAGAAACGAAAGTATAAGTTTAATTTTATTATTTCATTTTGAAAAGTAAAAGACAAAAGAACAAAACTCAGAAACAATGACAGAAACAGGGTAACATATAACAACACACATGTTACAGATCTTCAGAACAAGAATAGCTAATTAACAATGGCTGATTTATTATCTATTTTTATCATCAAATCTGTTGCTCAGATTAACAGATATGTTAATAGTTATGTAAGATTGGGCATATGACTGCCTGTTACTGCTTGTTTTCCAGAAACCTTAAATTTTTGCTCTTATCCGTCTTGTTTTTCTTTTTGTCTTTCCAAAATTTATTTTGAAGAAAGTATAGTAATAACTGATATGACACAGCATATTATAGTATTGTTTGCATAACTGAAATCATTTACCAAAGCTCACTGAGCTTTACATTTAAAATAGTTGGACTGTATTCCATTCAAATCAAATAATAAAGCCTTAAAATTCTATAATTAGAATAAAAAGTATTATAAACAGCATTCAGTCAAAGTTAAAAATGTATATAAAATGAGCTATGAAAACTACAAAATAAAAACCCTAGAAAAATTAAAACAAACCTTTGGTTTGACCGGAAGAGGGAATCCTGGGGCCACTCTTTGTAAATTTCTTGAAATGCCTCAAAAAACAAAAATAGAAACTTGTTTATCATTATTAGTGAAAATTAGTAATTTGAAATATTTCCTAAGATTTACTGAGGGTCCTATTTTTTATAGATGAGTGTTATTGTATACTCAACATTAAACAATTTCAAACTTCAACAAAATTTAACAGCAATAGGAAGAGGTGCTGGGGGCCTTTCACTAATTCATAAAAGAGGCTTGTGGAACCTTGACAGAGAAAAGCAAGAACAGGAGACAGACTAAGCACCTGCTCAGGCCAGCGCAGGGGCCAAGTTTGATCCCCAGCACCACACGCTATGCAGGTCCTGCCCCAGGCACACGGGGCCGGCCACTGACCCTGGACGTAGTGCTGCACAGCTCTAATCCTAGCTCTGAGGAGGCTGAAACAGGAGGATCACTATGAGTTCGAGCTGAACCCAATATATTTTTTTAAAAAATAGGAAAAATAAGAGGAGTCTTACTCACAATCATAAAAATGTAAATAAAAAGCCAGCAAAATCCAGTAAAACAATGTGTAAAAATATGACTCATAGTTTGGGCTTTGGATTTATTCCCAAGTGCAACTTTAGTTTGAATTTATAAAAACCTATTCATGTGGTTCACTACATCATCCAGTGAAAGAGAAAGAAAATATAATTACTGCCATAGATCAGGAGAATTTAATAAAATTCAGCAACCACCCGTAAAATAATCTCCTAGCAAAGCATGAGGGGAAAGGAATCATTTTGACCTGGTAAGTGGTGTTTATAGAAATCAAGAGCCACCGTCACATTCAGTGGAGAAACACTGCAAGAATTTTTATTAAAATCAGGATTAAGACAATGATGCCCTCTATCACTGTTCTTATTAAATAATGTGTTAAGATACTAGCTGGAAAAGCAAGAATCCATAAAAGTGCTATGAATGATAAAACTAGCAGTCATAATTAATGTGATTCTGCATAGACACAACAGAAGCATCTTCAAATTCTTAAAATTAATTGGAGAATTTGGTGGTGCTTTGGATAAAGGGTCGATACAAGAAATCAACTATAAATCTAGTTCCCAGTCATAAGCATTAAAAAATGTTATATTTTCAAAAAGTTACCACTCTAATGGCAATTAAAAAGAAGCTACGGAGAGACAAAAAAAATCCTATGAAAAATGTGTACATTTTTAAATGCAAAAACTATTTAAAAGAAGCTGGAGATGGCAGTACACACCTGAAATCCCAGCACTCAGGTAGGCTAAGACACAGGTTCAAGGCCAGCATACACAATCTCGCAAGATCTTGTCTCAGAATAGGAAGTTGGAAACGTAGCTCAGTGAGGATACTTAAAAGATATTTATTAAGCACCAGTAGGATGCCAGACACTGTACTACGTAGCACAAATACAAAGGTTAGGGGTGAGGCAGGAGTTTGGGACTGAGATAAACCAGCCAATCCAGAAGCACGTATGTATCAGAAACCCACAGCTAACCAGTTGAACAAGATATTTCCTAACAAGATGTTTCTTGATAAGGCAGACGTGCCTGAACACTGGCCCTGAAATGATTCCAGGCTCAAAGCGCCTGAACACTGCAAGTAGAAGCAATCATGAGGTAATATGCTCAGTTCTTCTTTTGAATTCAGCGCCATTCTTGGAACCAAACAGCAGAGTACTGTTTCTAATCCTTCGTGTGAATCTGGTCCAATCAGATGTTATTCTTAATCCTTAATGTACATATGGGCATGACCAGTCAGTCTAAAGACACTGTTCCTGTTATTTCAATTACACCTGAAGAAAGGCCAAGTTGAGTTTTTGGTAGGATAATTGTCCCAATGTCATATTCACATGAGGCGTGGGGGTCAATCTAAGTATTTTGGATAATAAATCCCCTTCCCTTTACAATCAGGGTACTGTGGGCTTTCTTCACCTACCTGCTCTCATCTTATAGAGTGTACTTTATTCCACTTTCAAAAAAATCTACACCATCACTGCCTTTTCTATATATTCATACAATTCTTTTCAGCACACCAAGACTAGAAAAGAATCCCCACCACCATATGGTAACAGTGAAACATCACGTTTTTACTCTCCAGTTCCAACAGGCTCATAGAAGAACATGGAACCCAAGCAAGTGGCTGCCTCCCAGTGGAAGAGGAACAAGAGAAGTCCTTTCAATTACAGTGCCAGGGATGACCTATATTTAAGAGGCTGAGAAAAGGGACACACAAAATTGTACCTATTTGTGCTGATTCTTGAGGATCACTAGGACTTGTCCAAAAAAGCAAAAGGCAAGATAAAACAAGCAAAATTTGCCAAGCAAAGGGAGCAGAACGGTGACAGGAAGAGGCAAGAGGCATTCTAAGAACCCTACTTTCCATAGCTTTCCCAACTGGTGATAGATGTACTCAGGATGCTATCAGTTCCCCACCTCTGCTCCCTTGATGGTGAGATAAGCTCTTTCTTGGCCTAAAGTTCCAGTCAAATCACCTTCCACACCGTACCACAGTTCACCAGGGTCCACCTCTTCCTTCTGTTCTAATAGTAGTAGAATGCTGGCTAATGTTCTCCCGTTTGCCAAACAGCAATTCAAATCATTCTGCTACCTGCACAGTGTAACAAGCTAATAGTAGGTCCTGGAAGTCTATATTACAAACGGACTGCCATCGCTCACAATCAGGGCTTCTCTAGAGCTGCTTTCATGTTGAGACTTGAAAGAACCCAGTATTAGTGTTGGTTTTATTTCAGTATGTGACATCACAATGAAGTGAATGGCCATTGTCTAGCCAAGAGACCAAAAGACAAACTCTGTATAATTCTTAGGCCTTTACAGTAACCTGAATCCTGAATGCTTAAAGCAAAATATGCGTATCCCACCTTTTCCACTGCAATTTCCTCTCTAACTAAAATGCCCTATGGTTGGCCATTGGGTTAGTCTACTGCTTAAAGCACTGTTTGCACATCAGTTTGTACACAGCAAGTTCAGCTGGATGCACAGAGAAATCACTTTTAATATTTCCTGCTGCTGTACTCTCTTTCTATACCACAAAAATTAATAATTTTATTCAATTCAGAGGAAATGGTGGTGTCCCCCACCATCCCATGCTTTTAAGGAAGTGCGGGTATATGGGGTAGGAGGAGCACTGCCCTTGGGGTACTTGGGAAGATGTTGTTGGGGATTTGAGGAAAGCTAAGTCTTTAGAGCCTCAGTGTCCTCTCTTCAAGGGAGAGAATCTACTTATCATGGTTGTGGGAGGATCACATGGGCTGGAGGCTGTGCCAGTGGTCTGAGACGTGAAAAGCTGAGTTCCAATGCCCCATTTACTAACTCTCATCAGTATGAGCTGAGAAACATTTTCTCTCACCTGTGCATAAATCCTTTGAACCTGTTAGATCTACTATAATGAGTTTCCTCTTGTGAAAATACCCAGAAAGTTCATTGAGCACATCACTTTGCTTTAGAATGCTAAGACAAATTCCCAGAAAAAAAAAAGATGTCATCTTCCTTTAGCACCTTCCAACATGGCCTACAAGTCCAGTGCTCTTAAACACAAATAACTATATTTTGTAATCGTTACATTCTCAGGTCATACTGTCTTCAGAGTAACAAATCTCTAAATTACACCCTTTGAATATTTCCAGAGTGCAGTTAAGTTAAATCATTGTACAATATCATTTGATGATTAATAGTTATCAAAAGTACTTTCTCAATCAACATATATATGTCTGACATAGATGAGGATCGTTTTTCATTGCCTGTTAAATACCTAGCCTTTGGAGATAGAAATTATTCCTACTTCTATCTTATAGTCCTCCATTATTCAGTGAAATACTATGTGATCTTTTCATTTATTTTATTTTGTTTGTTTTTCTGAGACATAGTCTTACTATGTAGTTCAGGATGGCCTTGAATTTATTATGGTAGCCCATGCTGGACTTGAACTTGGAGAAATTCTTCTACCCCAACCCTTTGAGTGCTAGGATTATAGCCTATAATTACCATGCCCACTATTATACAGATTGTTAAAATTAGACTGAAAAAGCTGGGGAGATAGCTCAGCAGAATAAGCGTTTGCCTAGCAAACACGAGGGCCTGAGTTCAAACCCCAGTTCCGCAAAAAAAAAAAAAATTAGACTGAAAAAATCTAGCTTCACTGAGGCAAAAAAAAGAAAACTCATCATATGGTTAAATGTTAAACAAAAACAATAACATATTATGAAGTGATAGTGTGGTGTGATCCCAGGCTAGTAACAGGAGATGTGCACTTGGATACCAGATAGAAAAAATTCTAGACACATAGAAACACTGGATAATAAGTGCCCAGATGCTAGGGTCAGACCGACATGGATTCAAATCCATCCTCTCCCTAACTGGATGACCCTGAATAAGTTGTTTAATCTTTCCCAGTCTTACTTTCTTCTTATTTAAAGGGAACAATAACTCAGTTTGCTACAAGCATTAAATGGGTAAAGTGTTTTAAATATTTAGCAGGTTCCTGGATCACAGTAAGTTAACTGTCGATGACAGTCATTGCTATCACAATACGTAAGAGGCACAAACTACCCATTCTTATCACCTCTGGGTAGGAGTCGCTGTGTGTGCTTCTCATTTATTCCTTTGATCTGTTGCTTAGTACTCCAGAGTATGTTTTCTGAACAATTTATCTATCTACTCCTCAGTGATTGTTTCTGAGTCTCCACGACTACAAGTAAAATTACACAAATACTCTCAGGCAAAGAAAGTTTTGAACTAAGAGTGCTTAGATGAGATATTGTGTCTGCATCTTGTACTATGAATAACTACTGCAAAGACAACAATATGCAATGTATTAACTATTGTAACTGTCTGACTAACCTGTCTGAAACTGTCTCATTGCTACTTCTTTCTCAATAAAATTAATATAAAAAATAAACAAGCAAATAAATAAATAAATGCTCTCCTGCACATCTCCTTAAGGATCTATGCAAGGTTTTCTTTGAAATACATATTTAGGAATAGAACCTCTGGGTTACAGATCATGCATATTCTTAATTTGACTAAGTAGTACCAGATGCTTCCAGATAGGCCACAGTAGTCCGCCAACAATAACGATCCCCCTGTACCCCCATAGCTGCACCAAAGCTTAGCCTCTTCCATCTTCCTAACTTGTGGCACCGTTTCTCATATGTGCCGTAGTAATCTGCGTTTCTTCTGCCAATTTCCTCTTTACGTCTTTTGCCTGCTTTCCTTCGGCATCTCAAACTTTCTCGTGTTGGTTTGCAGCAGTTGCTCAGGTCATTCTCTTGGCTCTGGTGAATCTTAGGCCTAATGTGTTCCCTGTATTGTTCTGTGTAACAACTTCGACCCCAGCGTCTTCCTAAAATAGAAAGCCTTGCTGTTGATGAACTAAAAAAATCATCATTGGTGCCTTTTAAAATTTTGTTTGAAATGTTTTCCTGCTCATAGGTCCACCAAGGTATTTTCCCACATTGCTCTCCATGCGGCACACAACTGTACTTTTCATCGTAGGCTATAATCCATGTGGAGTCTGCGCTCGCAAGCGCGTGAGACAAGGATCCAGCTTAGTCTCCGTGCAGTGAGCTAACTATCCCCGTGCAAGCTGTGACGTACTGAGCTGTGACACCCTCTTTACCGCCTACGCGGGTGCACCTGCAGCTAGGTTCTCTGTCCTATTTTAGTTTGCTTAATTGAGGAGAGGTTTGTTTTGCTTTTATTTTTCTATTTATTTACTTGGTACCAGCACACCACTGTTTTTAATGTTATCTCTTTGGAAGTCATTTTAATACCTATTAGGGCAATCCCCTCCTTTCTTCATGTTTTTTTTTTTTTTTTTTTTTTTTTTTTTCGGCGGAACCGGGATTGAACTCAAGCCTTTGCACTTGCCAGGGAAGTGCTTATTCCACTGAGCCATCTCTCCGGCCCCTTTTCTTCATGTTTTTAAGCTTGATTTGATATTCATGCTGTTTATTCCTCTAAATAAATTTAAAGTTTATAATGTTCCTCCAAAAAATTTAAATATAACGTTTGATAGCATTCTATCAAATTTATAGATAAAATGGGAGAATTTATATAGCTCTAATATATTATTTCATTTAAAAGCATAAGACTTCAAGCACTGAGATCTTTTGCTTGCTCCCATTTTTAAGTTTTTTGTTTTCACTGTAGATGTCTTTTATATTACTTTAATCCCTTTTAATTAATTTTATTGAGAAAGAAGCAGCATCGAGACAGTTTCAAAACAGGTTAGTAGGACAGTTACAATAATTAATACATTGCATATTGTTGTCTTCATAGTATTCAGAGTACAAGATGCAGACATGATATCCTGTACAAACACCATTAGCACCAATCTTTCTTCTCAGTGAACTAAGAAAAAGTAGCTGTATATCCATCCTAGCTATTCTGTATATACAGATGGCATTACTTTATTCAAATAATTCCTATATATTTAACAGATTTTCTTGGTAGTGGGAATAATGTACTTTTGTTATATCTTCTAATTGGCTGTTGCTTGCTAGTGCTTAAGTAAAATCAAATGTGTATATGTAACAATTTGACTCAGTTTTCAAAATGTCCTAATGCTTTGTGTCTGGATGTGTCTAGATGAATGGTCACATTCTACCAAATGAAGACATTTCCCCTTCACTTTCTGCAATAGCTTTCACTAAGTTCTATTGTCATGACAGTTCTCAGAACTCAGCGACCTAACAACAAAAAAAACTTCACTGTGCATTCCTGTAACGTGTTCAGTATATATTGACTGTACCTCTACTCTGCCATCTTTGTGAGCCACACCAAGATGGCAGCCCTAATCAGAAGCACACTAGTCTCACAACAGAGAAGAAAAAAAAAAAAAAAAAAACACACAACAACGTCGGCAAATCCAACCTGTCACTAGTGCAGCTTCTGTCCCAAACTGGAGACACCATCAAACCTATCCATGCTCATGCCCAAACAAATTTCAGCCACGTTGAAATCTAAGGACAACACAGTACGGTAAAACCTGCCCCATTCACAGAGGAAGTGTCTTCAAATCACACGCTAGAGAGAAGACAAAGTAGGAGTAAATAACTGGAAAAATAATGTACTATCCCTTCTGACCGTCAGTGTTATTCTATCTTTTCCTTAACCTTTAGCCAAGACCTCTACCACTAACAGTGGTACATTATTCCCACTACCAAGAAAATCCGTTAAATATATAGGAATTATTTGAATAAAGTAATGCAATTCCTTACAGGGAATGAGTCTGAATTAAAATTTCTTGGTCAAAATAACTTTTATTAAATTAAAGAAACCTATCATTATTTCCAGTCCACTGTGAGTCTTAATCACAAATTTCTGTTGAGCCTTGTCAAATAATATGCGCAATACACATTATTAGGAAATAATATATTTGGTTTTGAATGATAATAATATGTTTTTCATTGGCCTCCTAATTCACTAATATATGTAAGTGAATCTTCTCTGCTAAACTAGCCTTACATGTCTCAGATAAACTCGACTTGATCTCAAGATTTATTTTTAAATCTATAGTTATGTAAGCTAATATTTTATTTTTTGAATACATGTTAATAAATAAAACTATCTTATTACTTTCCTGTGTGTGGTGTCCTTATCTAATTTTGGAATAAAACTCAGTTTATTACACACAAGATGATATGTATGTAACTTGGGCTTTTCTTGTTTTCTAAAATAACTTCTGTATGGCAAAAATTAATTTTCCTTGAAAACTCAAAAATTTTGAATAAAATAATCTTAGTCTGAGGTTCTTTGAGAAAGGCAAGACTTTGTCATTCTCAAATGATTCAATGTACATTGCTGCATTTAACTTATAAATTTCTTATTTATGCTGGTTTTGGCTCTTCATCTTTTGTTCTAGGAATTTATTCATTTTTACTATGTCAAAAAACTTATTACTCTATAGCTGCTTTAAAGCCTTGGTCTGAAGATTTGTTTTTAAATCTACAGTTATGTTAAAGACTTTTGGGGGCATTATAATCACTATTGTACATACCCTCGAGTTCCCAGGGCACTGTCAATATTTCATAAATGACAATAATTAATGGGCACTACCTGATGTATAAAATTTTGACTGTACAAAATGCTAGAAATTATTGCCAGGGTAGGATTAAGGGTAATTTGTATGTCTAGCATATTCTATGTTCTTTTGACAAATAACTACTTTTATACAGTCAGAAACAACTAAAACTTTCCATTTTATACTAAAATCAGTCTATACATCTTACCTAATGCAGACATTATCTTCAAACACCCATAGTCCATTAAGACGTGGCATTTGATACATCCCCAGACAGAACTACTTCTTGAATACAGAAGTTATTTGTAAACAAGTGATGCCTTTTGGGGTTGGGGAATCATGCCCTAAAACTCCCAATATTTTACAAATAATAATAATTAGTGGGAACTATCTTACCCTGTGGGATTTACACCAAATTATTTTCTATAAAAGGATATTTTAATATAGCCAGTGATGGGTACTTTGTTATTTGCAACTGAACTTTTGGAACATGAGCTGTTTGTTCTGCTTGTCTTTTTTTTCTGCCTTTACCCTCTATCCATGTAAGGGTTTTATTAAGCAGTGTATGTTTCACTTAAGGCTTCGAAAATGTCCTTTTTGTGTAAAAGGCTTTTCTTGGTATTTTGTGGTCAGTGAGGCCTTATTTGTGTTTGGTCTGTAGCGTGTGCTGTGTGTGGGCCCTGAGGATTCAATGAAGCTGTTTTCTCTTGAAAAGCTGTCAGACAACACAAATTAAATCCAGTAATTGAAAAGACAGCAGCAAACAAGTTCAGCTAGTTCACTCACATTTTATAACAAATGTGAGGTAGAAATGTTCACCATCTTCCCCTTTCTACTAAATGTCTTCAGTTCTCCAGGGAAACACCTAAAAGAGCATCAGGTGTGGGATTCCAATTCGCACATCAGTTAGAAGCACCTAGCACAGTCCTTGGCACAGTAGGTAACAAACACCAATGGAAGTTGGTGTTGAATGATAATAATATGCATTTGTCTGCATTTTCCTTTTCTTACTGCACCAAAGGGTAAAAGAATTGAGCTTATCTCTAACAATGGGTTAATGCCCTAGAACAACATAGATGTATCCTTGTTAGTAGTCCCCATTCTCCTGTGGATGGGCCTTCTAGTTGACCCCAGATTTTCATCATTATAAATGACTTTTACCTCTATAAATGAGTTCTGCTCAGAAACTGCCCTTCTCCTTAGACTCCTGTCCAAACCAGGTCTTCCTCCACATGTCACTCACAAGTTCCTTTGCTGCTTCTCATCCTTCTGCCAGGCAGGCTAAGCCAGAGCAGAGGCCACCCGAAGCCCCAAGAAAGAAAGACTGGCTGGCAGCTGAGATGATGCTGAAGCCAGTGCTCTTGAGACGCCACCATCCTGAGAACCCCTCTAGTCATGATTCTTGGTGGAAGAATTCAGGTGACTATCAGAAACATGGCAGGAAGCCATTTTAACTGTGCTGAGGAGAAAAACCATACCTGAGCAACCAATTTGTTGTGAGTTGTTTCAATCCATAATCTGGACAAAACCCAAGTAGAGACTCCAGGTAGCCAGCCACAGATTTGGCCTGCTTGGGAATTAACCACTAATAGTGGCATTTGTCCTGGAACAGTGATCTGCATGTTCTCAGAAGATTCTAATGGCTCTGTTACACTGTTTTGGATTTTTCAGCTGAGCTAAGTGACACTGTGGCTCAATTGAACTGAACTGTGACATAGCAGCACTGTTTGAAAGGAAGTTTAATACATTCCCTCAGTGTTCACATGAGCTTTTCTAGTTCCCATTGGTCATGGGAACCAACAAGAAGTTAAAGCTATACTTTCTGCAAACTGTTCAAACGCTATCTGGCACTAATCCGTCCTGAAACCCGCTAATATTATATAACATATATACATAACACATGCATGTTTCATTTCAGTTCATTCCAGAGGCCAAGGAACACCACAATCTGCTACTTGCAAGCTAAAGAGAAAAGCCAATAATGAGGTTCCAATCCAAGTTTAAAGGCCTTAGAACCAAGAGAACAAATTGTATAAGTTCAGCTCTAAGTCCAAATGCCCAAGAACCAGGAACCAAAGTTCCAGACTAGTCCAAAGACCTGAGAATTTGGAGCTTCAGA
The DNA here is from genome assembly GCA_004027165.1 of Ctenomys sociabilis. Taxonomy (NCBI): domain Eukaryota; kingdom Metazoa; phylum Chordata; class Mammalia; order Rodentia; family Ctenomyidae; genus Ctenomys; species Ctenomys sociabilis. Next base: position 20,519 of record PVKA01011368.1, read on the forward strand.
TTCAGTCTGAAACTAAAGGAAAACTAGTGAACCAGTTCATACAAGCAGAGAAATTCTTCCTCCACCTTTCTGTCCTACTTAGGATGAGTCATTCTACATAGACTGATGGGGGCTGGGGAGATAGGTCAGCTGAATAAGTACTTGCCTGGCAAGCTCAAGGGCCTGAGTTCAATCCCCAGCTCTGCAGAAAAACAAATAGTTTGATGATTCCCAGCCACATTACAGAGCCATATAGAACCTACTGTTTCAAATATTTCTACCATCCAGAAACATCCTTATAGACACACATCAAAAACGGTATAGTCAAAAATCTGGGCACCCCATGCTCCAGACAAGTTGGCACAGAAATTACTTATCACAGCAGTTTTGGAATTGTGTCTAATTCTGTCTTTCACCAACTTGTGTTTCACAACTGCTCTTTGTTGCAGGAGTAAGTAAACAAAGAGGAGATAAAAAGTAAAATGTGTGTAAAAAACCCACTGCACATGCTTCCCCCATAGACAGTCAAGTGTGGATTAGCATGTTAGCAGCTCAGGAGGGCCCTACAACATGACACATATTAACTTTATTTTACCCAGTGTTTCCCAACCTTATTCAAGTTTCCAGCTCCTTCAGCAAGGAGTTCCATTGTGCTCTAGAGCTACATTTTCCTAAGTGGCCATGCTCCCTGGAATTGGGTGATAAAATTGAGAATGTTGTATGCAGAGAGCAGAAAATGCTAACATTTTGTTGACTTTGTGGAACTCTCCCTTTGTCATCTTGACAGCCCTGGAACAACCTAAGCTAGCGAATTTTTCACAAGGAAAACACAAAGTTCCAAGATAACAACCAGCCAAGTTCTCATGAAGCATTCCTAGCTAAATTGACAAAAGTATCAAAAGCCATTTTTCACTTAGCCTGTGATCATGACACTTGATAAAATGTGTTATTGGTAAAAATGTGGGATATTGGTCCTGTACACTATGGGTATAAAGCTTTTCACTGGAAATATTTATCAGAGTCTTAAAATATATTTTTTCTTTGCTTCAGCATTTCACTAGTTAAAAAAAAAATCTTCTGGATGTTCTTATTCCTGTATGCAATCACGTATGTTCAACGATGTTGATTTTATATTATTTGTAACAGCAAAACATTAAAATTACCAGAATTTCATTAGGAGGCTAGAATTATTAGTTAAAGATCATCCATAGGAATGTGGAACCTGAAAAACCATGAAACTCTTTCAAAAAATGTGAAATATTAAATGTCCTGTGAAAGAGGTGGGGAAACAACAGCCAACTTACAGACTGCTGGATATAGTAAGAGTGAGAAAAGGTCATACACATCACAGTGATGAAGTGAGACAAGAAATGATAGATTTAAAATGAAGAACAAGGGGATAGTTATTAGTAAGATGTCTGGTCACTAGTGACCCTTTTGTATGCACTATCTCTTCTAACTAAAGAACATTTAAAATCTTCAACTTAAATTTTATATCTGAATATAACAATTGTAAATAAGCACACTACTTATTTTTGTTCTCTTTAAAATGTAGGCGCAATATTTGAATGGCAATGGAATACCTATCTCTGACAAAACTAAACAAAAAAGGAGGATATAAATGAAGGACCATTTTGTACTGAAAAAATATATATCTGTATATACAAAATATTTAGGATTGATATATAGCTATTTTCTCTTAGTTTCATGAGAAGAAAGGTTTGTGCTAATAGTGTTTAGACAAGATATCGTGTCTGCATCTTGTACCATGAATAACTACTATGAAGACAACAATATGCAATGTATTAATTATTGTAACTGTCCTACTAACCTGTTTTGAAACTGTTTCATTGCTATTTGTTTCTTAATAAAATTAGTCAAAAAAATAAAATGTAGACACAGCTATCACCTGATATTATGTTACATCCCGGAACTTTGTAAAGAATGAAAAAGCAAAATACAGGAATGCACATATGTTGAAAAGTCACTAGATCCCAAGAGGGATGAGACCGTTTTTTTTCTTGAAAAATACAGTTCTTTCATTCTACCCTATACCAGCCTTTCTGATTCCCAACAGCCCCACATTTCTGATCTAAGGTAAGATAAGGGAGAACTGTAAGCTGAAAATAAGCCACTGACAATACAACGGGGCACATCTTCAGTTAAACCCTGGAGTATAATGTCCTCAAAGATGGACACTTTCAAGATTTGGTGAGAGGAAGCAAAGAGGGAAAGGTTATGGTGATTACTTTCCAACTCAGAGTACCTACTGCTGGTGCCTGTGCTTCGGCACACTTGGCCAGCCAGAATGGCGAGTGGTATACCCTGGAGGGGTCAAAGGGCCTCAGCTATGGCAAGATATAGAAGCCTAAAATTCCCACCATTAATTTTACTTCTAAAGGGTCAAGCAAAAAGCGCTAATGATACTTTCATAGTTTCACATAATTTAAAAATTACACAAGATTTTAAAAGAAGTCCAACATTAACAGTAGATAGGTAAGCAAATTAAAATTCTCTTTTTATACTCATTAGTCTAGAATTTCGAACTTCAAAAGTCTACTGCCAATATATATATTTTTTTGGAACAGGGTCTCACTGTGTGGTACACATTGGCCCTGAACTTACTATGTATTCCAGGTTGGCTTCTCATTCATGGTGATCCTCCTACCTCAGCCCCATGTGCTGGGATTACAGGAATGTGCCACCTTCGCCAACTACCCTTAAATTTCATAGCTGTCTGTCATTTCAGGATTGGATTGGGTATGTTTTATGTATTTAACAGTGTATGAGTTTGCTGTCACCTATTTGTCACTAAATAAAAGAGATTTTTTAAATGTATTCATTATGGGTCTTAGAGGGTCTCCCTACACAGATCAGACTCATAGTGATCCTCCTTTTTCAGTCTCCCAAGAGCTGGGATTACAGGTGAGTGCCACCACACCCAGCCTCAGCACACCCCAGGGGCCAGGGATAGAACCCTGGCTCCTACCTGTCTATGCAGGTGCTTTAGTCTGCTGAGCTATCTGGCCAGCGCATAAAATAGATTTTTTTTTTTTTTTTACTCATAAGAAACAGAACAAAACAAACAAACAAAAACTAATGATAAAATATCTGCCTTTTTTTTTTTTTTTTTTTTTTTTTTTGGTGGAATCAAGGATCGAACTCAGGCCCTTGCACTTACCAGGCAAGCACTTATTCTACTGAGTGATCTCCCTGGCCCAAATATCTGCCTTCTGCTTCATTGTGTGTCACATATTCTGTGGCATTTAAGGCCAGCACCAACTTAGGGCACTGAGGAGAGTCCAGTCCATAAGGATGGAAGTAGGAAGCATTTGAGTTGAAAAAAATGCAGGACCCACAGCTTTAGCGTTGGCCGTGTGCAGTTTTGGAACTGTTATGAAGAAACCGCGGAGACTGCCAGAGCAACCACTGTACCTGCCTCCTCCTCCACCATGGCTGCTTGAGTCCCTGTGGAGATCCCTTCCCTTGGGTCTCTCACAGATGGGAGCTCTTTACTCTGTTTGGCAGCATCTGTTGAGAAATAAAGTCCACCGGTGACCAGTGATAACTCTTCTCGGTATCTACCCTCTGTCTCTTGCATGGCACAGGGGATCCTGGACAAATGGAAACAAAATGGAAATAGATAAATAAATTATTATAATATCATTAGGAAATGGTGCATGGCATTTGAAAGGAATGACTAGATATATATCAATACGATAGATGTCCCACACATATTTTGCATCCAAAAAGCAAACTGCAAAACATTTATAACACTAATGCAAAAAGTCTAAACACACGTTAAATATTTTATATGGCATAAATGTGAATTTTATATGCATAGGTAAATGTAAATGTCTGTGTAAAGGGGGTTAAAGCAACCTTTTCATCTCTGGGAAGGGGGAAAAGCACTGAGATTGAGGAAATTTGTCCATTTTTTAACCAGTTTTCGCCCTTAGCTTTATCCAGAAGATTCTAATTTTTCAAGTAGGAGTCATGTGTTCTATTTGTGGACTAAAATTATGATATTGCTACTGGTTGGATGCCCTTCAGAGGGGTCTTTCTGTAGAGGCCCCAGAGTGGTAGTTGCGGGAAGTCTTGTGCAACTACAGTAAGGCAGGGCCTCACGGGAGGGCTTTGGGTCATCAAGGGCCCTTGGAAGGGGTGTGGGGCCCAGGCTCTCATCCTCTGTCCTGGCTGGAGGGATGAGGGTGAGTGTGCACGCCCACAAACACTCTTTCCAGGATGTGCTGCCCTCCCCAGAGGCCCATGCCCACGTGGCCACCTGACTTGAGACTCCAGGCCTGTGAGCCAAATAAGCAAGCCTCTGCTTACTTCCTCAGCAGCCTTCATAAATTGTGGTGTTTGGCTTTATTGATGGAGGACTGGACAATAGAAGCTATGTAAGCAATTCTTTTTGTCTTGTTTCTGTTTCTGTTTTTCTCCTTTCCTCTCTCCTATTCTCCTCTCCCCTCACTTTGCCTCCTCCTCTCTCCAGTACTGAATCCAGTGCCTTGTAACAAGGTACAGCCCCATCTTTTTCCAGTTTTTATTTTGAGATGATGTCTGTCTTGTGAACCACAAAGTTGTCTGGGCTGGGTTTGAACTTGTGATCTTCCTACCTCAGTCTCCCAGAGTGTTGGGATTATAGACATACACAGCCATATTTACCACTAAAAAAGTTTTAAGGATGATCTAGATAAAGTAAGATAGCAACCCAAAATGGGTTCTGGGGAACTCCAGTGCCATGTCAGATGTCAGTGGGGATTTACTGAGCTCTAAGATCATTGGTTACACAAAGGTCAAAGAGTGGAATGGTGTTAGCAGTGAACTCAGAAGGACCACAATACTCCCAGATGTTGGTCCCATTTTCATTCTCTGCCAGGGAGCTTGTCAAGAAGGGAACAACTCTATAGGGTTCTATAGAAGCTTTCCTTTCTTTTAATTGTTTTACATTTTGTTAAAAAGTATAACTTTAGATTCAGGACTTTGCTTCAAGTCTTTATAAATAAAACTATAGGTGGGAGAGGTAAAGAGTTTATACATTATGCCATCTGTATAAACATTCAGGATTTTTGAGATCTACTAAAATTTCAAAAGAGCCAAGCTGTGGCTTATTTGCAATATTAAAAGATGAAAAGGGGGCCGGGGAGATGGCTCAGTGGAATAAGTGCTTCCCTGGCAAGCTCAAGGGCCTGAGTTCAATCCCCGGTTCAGCAAAAAAAATAAAATAAATAAAATAAAATAAAGATGAAAAGACACTCAACAGAACAAATGCCATCTCTCTTGATCAGCTCCCTCTTGCCTCCCTAGCTTCCTAGTGTGTGTCATGGGAGGGCTAGGAATGACTTTTCTGAAAAATGTTTGTATCATAATAAAGTTGGTCATTTGTATGTCCTTTTCTATAAGTTCCCTATTTGTATTCTTTGCTTATTTATTTTTCTATTTTTTGCAGCTAATGGTAAAAGTTATTTGTATTTAACTTTTGTCACATGGGCCACAATTTTTTTCCTGGTTTTTCATTTATAATTTCACTTTGGGTATGGAATTTTCTATTATTATGTAGAAGTTTTAGACACTGACATAGATACACGTACAATATTTTTCTTTATAACTACTACAATTCATCTGACTTATATATCTGATGGTCTCTTCTGACATCTGAATCATGATTTTTGCTCATATTTTGGTATTTGATTCTCACTGCATGCAACTTATACTGACTTACATTTGATATCTCTGTGTGCATATGTGTATTAATCTCTCAGTGTCTATTAAAAACCTCTTAAAGGGCTGAAGGAATCAAATGTTTCTATATACTCTCCACATTACATATTATCTACTATCAGAAGCATTTAGACCTGGAGGATTTTCAAATTGAAGCATTACTAAAAATACTATAAGTGCTGTGAAAATCTAAGGAGGCAAAGGCCAAAGTTGGCACACCCGCCCCCCAAAGTATAACCAGTCTGCCTGAAAAGATGTGAAAGAAGCCCCAGACAAGCCCCAACTTCACCTTCTGCCTAAAGTGAAGATAGTTTTAGTTTTTCAGGATGTGTCTCCACTTCATTTTCAACTGTATCTTGCGTTGTTCTGTCCCTTGCTCTTTCCATCCTGCTACCCTGACCCTCAGTTTGGGGTTCAAATTTCAGTCAAGTGAATTTTTACCTAAGCCTTCACGTGGGATGTTCCTCTCCTTGATTTTCCTGTTTCTAAAACCATCTTGGCATTTAGATGGTGATAGAATGGATTTTTCAAAGGCGGTCCCCCTGCAACAAACCCATCCCATATGCTTATCTTATAATGGAATATTGACACTCCTCCATCAAGAATTAGAGGCCTTTGTCCTCATGTTGAACCTGAGTGAATCCTGGCAATCATCCTAACCATCAGGGTATGGCACAAGTGTCGCTAGGTCATAAAAACCAGTAAATCCAGCACCTGCTCACTTTTTCTCTTGAAGTACTCACTCTTCAAACCCAACCACTACAGAGGGAGGAGACCCGACTACATGGAGAGGCCCCATATAGCTGGGCTGCCATCCAACTGACAGCCACCATCAACCATCAGACCTGTGAATGAGCAAATACTCCCACCATTCTATGCGCAGCCTGTGAGTCTTCTTGCTGGGTCTCCACCAGCCCTTCTCAGAACTCCTGAGTCAGAGAATCCACAAATCCAACCCTAAGTTCAGGGCATGCAGTGGCTTACAGAAGAATAAGCCCCTAGCTCAAATGTCCTCAGAGAAGTTGGGCCTCATGGTCTAAAGCTGTCACCCAGGGAGTTCAATGCTTTGAGTAATTTTAGTTCTCTGCGTAACACTTGCATAGCTTCTTCATCTGCTTGTCTGGGTTGCTTGTTATCTGCCTGGCTTTGCTCACCACAAAACTCCATGTGCACAAAGCCCCTGTCTCGTTTACCTCATAGTCTTCCACACTGGCAGTACCATGAGACACATATAAGTATACTTTCTGAATTAATAAATGGGTGGCAGTTAGATTCTTCCATTAGTCATTATTTTTGCTGCTTAATATATCAATTTTTGACTCACAACTTTTAAAGCAATGTGTAACAGCTCCCTATTCTGTGTCTCTTTATATAACTCAAAGAATGATGTCATGAAAACACAAGTGAAAATAAGTAGTAGCCAGGAGACACAAAGGATGGGAGTTTTTAAACTGAACTTAGACATGACAGAGATATAGAAAAATCAGATGAAAGAAAAATAAGGCAAACTCTTTTTTTTATTTTTTAAAAAAGAGCTTTCCAAAGGAACTTATGGTTTTCAATCATGTACAATGAGTTCAGCTACTGTGCTATACTTTGTAATTTCTAAAATCCAGTATATTCCTTTTTGTTTACTCAGAGAATACCACTATGCTGGTCAGGGAATAAATTAGACAATGTGGGAAAATTGAGCTCTTTGAAATATGATTCTTTGCGTTTCTTTGTTTGGGTAAAGTACTAAACCCAAAGCTCTCCCCTTTCCCCTGCTTAATTAACCACTCTGCCCAGATGAGTTGGAGTCAGTAACCAAACCAATGGGAAAATGAGAGAAACCACAATATATAAGTGAAACTGGGGCCTTAAAAAACAACTTTGAACCTAACTGGTCTTAGACACTGTTCATGAAGTAAGACTGGTTCTGCTAGATGCCTAGGAGGTTTCTCCCTAGCACAGTGAGTTTTGTGTGTTTCAAAAGCGTATGTCTCTGGAAAAGGAAATGGGGTCAGGAGAAGGAGATGAGGGGGAGTAAAAGGATCACGATCAATGATCATATTATGTATTTGTAGCACGTTCCTAAAATTAATGTAAATATCATATGTTACAAACATATACCAATTTTTTAAAGTATGTTCAAGTACCACTTATATTTTTGTTGTCAAAATTAAAACCAACTTTTCAATTTTATGAAATGTTGGAACCAATGTGGGTTTTACTGGCTTGCTATTTATTTATTTATTTATTTATTTATTTATTTATTTATTTATTTATTTGGTACAGGGTCTTGCTACACAGCTAGGACCAGGAGTGAGTCTCCTGTTTCAGCCTCCTCAGTGCTGGGTTTGAATGTACATAACACCATACCTGGTCTCGGTGGCTGGCACATTGCAGGCCGGCACAGTGTACCCGGGGTTCTAGAACTGGCACAGCATGTAGTACTGGGGATTGAACTCAGTTCCTCACACTTTCCAGGCCTCCAAGCTATCTCTCCAACCCCATCTATTGGCTTTAGATTAAGTTTGGAACCTCAGAAAGAAGCACAGGCCTAAAGAGTCATTTGGGTAAACACACATTTTTATGGATCCTTAGAAAAATAAACACTTAGCAGCCATGAGCTTATAACTTGCTTGTGCTTGTTATAGCTGATAATTTAGAGTGGTGATGCCTTGTCACTAAAAACTGTTCAAAGCTCTTCAACTAGAACAAGCGTAAGAGATGAAGCATGCCTGTTTGAAGCTAACAGTTCTAGAATAATAACACAGCGCAGAGTAAATAATACTTTCTAGAGGCTGTAAGATTAAAATGAACAATTCTCTTCTGTTTCTTGCCACCCATTGCTTCAACATCACCCAATACCCCTTTATCGCACCCACTGCACCACCCAAATTGAGATCATCTGCAACCATCCACACCTTTCTTTCTGATTTGTTCCCTACTCTGTAACTTTTTTTTATGCATCTCAATCTAGCAAAAATTCTTCATGGCCTCCTCCTCTAATCTGAGATAGACACCAGGTGTGGTGGCACACACATGCAAATCCAGCACTGGGGAGGATGAGACAGGAGGATAACTACGAGTCCGAGCTGTGTAGTGAGACCCTGTACGAAATAAACAAATGAAGCAAATATAACCGACACTGGTTCCAAATCGGTCCCAACATTTCATAAAATAGCAAAGATGGTTTTAATGTTGAAAATAAAAATATAAATGGTACTTGAACACATTTTTAAAAATTAGTATATTTTTGTAACATGAAGAAGTAAACATACAAAATATATAAACTGAAACCATTCACTGTGTTGATCATCAGTCTTTACCTTTTGACTCAGAAGACAACTTGGCAGAGACCTGAAAAGAGGAGTAGGACCAATCACTAGACCATGTCCAGGTCAAGATCGAGATGGTAGCTTCAGTTCTCTCTATAGATTAATTTTGCTTACTGATTCAGGAAGCCAGAGACTGTTCCTTTAACTCTTCTGTCAGGAGGGGAATTAAGGTGGGGGGAATATAAAAAAATAAACTGTAACAAATGCACAAATACCATAAATTGTGTTCCAATCTATATTTATTGGGTTGGGTTAAGCCAGGTCCTTATTTCCTTTTGCAAATTAAATGTCAAAACAATGGCCCATGGGCTGGGGTTCTAGCTCACTGGCCTAGTGCCTGCTGGGCAAGTATAAGGTCTTGAGTTCAATTCCCAATATGCCACAACCCCAGAAAAAGTCCTTGAATGAGGGTTACCAAGTTAATTTCTGGCGTCCTGACCCTCAAACTTGCCTACCTAGGCTGGCCAGATAGATCAGCAGACTAAAGTGCCTGCTTAGGCAGATGCAGATACCAGGGTTCGATCCCCAGAGTGCTGTGCCAGCCCCCCCCCCCGGGACACACTGAGAAGGCGATTGAAATGGCATGTGCCTGTAATCCTAGGACTTGGGATGCTGAAAACAAAAGGATCACTATAAGTCCAATCTGTACACTGAGGTCCTGTAGACCCTATACAAAGTACATAAAATAAATAAATAAATAGACTTCCTCTATCCAGAAATTCTATTCAAAGACTGTTTTTTGAATAAATTAAATTAAATAAATTAAATTTGGGCAAGGCCTTATACTTGCCCGAATTTAATACCCTTCCTGTAGTCAGTGCTTTTGGTTCAACTATCCTTTGTTATTTTCTAGCTTTCCCTTCTAGTTCTTATGCCTGATTTATTTTTGCAATCATAGTCATTAGGAAAAAGTTTGTTCCAAGAACAATCAGACAATAACCCAAACCCAATCAGTTGAATAACCACAATCATCATCATTATCGTCATCAATCATCACCACCATTGTCATTCTCCTTAAGAAACAAAGGGTGGCAAAAGCCAACCTGGTTTTAAAAGATTGGATCCTAGCAAGATTAAATTTCTTGAATTCCCTTTGTGTTAAATTCACAAAGGGAATTCAAGAAAACAAAATTCCCACACATTTTCTTTACTTCTTCCACCAAAACCCAAATCATAGCTCAAGAAAATAAGCTATGAGGCGGTTTTTTGGAACCTCTCAAATGGCAAAGCTGGAAATCAAGCAGTTCTGACAGAATAGTGATTTGATAAGTTGACTGCCAGTGAATATACCATATGGATGAAATTCTTCCTGAAGTCCATGTGGCTGTGTTTAAGGATAGAACACAATGGGCAAGACATGTATCAAACTTTTCAAAAGCCCCTTACATTTGCAAAATTATCTGATGTAACTCCAAAAACTGGAGCTTATGCAGATACTCGGGGCTTCAAGAAAACAGACTGGCTAAAAGGAAGACACGTTAACTTCAGTTCCAATGGAGGGGCTGGTGTTGGACCACGCTCTTCAATTTGAGCACCCACCATTGTTCGAGGATGCTTTACAGCTGCATCATCTTGATTCACACCTCATTTTTTTATGTTTTTGCTAGCCATGCAAGCTTCCTCAATCCCCAAAATGTAACCCCACCGGGTTTTGAGTTTAAATGCAGCCACACAGTGTTACTCTCATTAGTCCTCCTCTTACTGCTTTTGATTCACTGGGTTGTCCTGCGAAGATTTATTTTAGATCCTAATTCAGTCACTCAAGGATTTGCACCTAAAATCAATGTATTCAGGGTTGAAGCTATTATCAGTGGTATTCCAGATAAGGCTCAAATAGGGGTATAGCCTCTGCCATCATTAAATCCGATTTGGCACTTAACATTAAATCTATTTATTTACCAGGCCTCCTTTACAAGTTCGTTTCTCTTTCTATTAGAAGTATTCATAAATGGGAGTCAGAATTGCCATCTTTAGTACTTATATTTCAGTTTTGTTAGATCTCTTTAAAATGTCTGCTCCATAACAAGCCTGCCCAAGACAACTGAAAGCTGTCTCCCCCAAACCTGGGTGAGACCCCTCAAGCAGCTAGTATTTGTATGGTCATTTTCTGTAGGTCCCATCCCATCCTTCCCTCCTCTCCCTCAGGGAAGGGCCTGTTGCTCAGAATGAACAGAGCAGCAAACTCCTATGGTTTCTTCCATATTCCTTCTTTTGACTGCAAAAAGTCCAAGCAGATCAAGAATGTATCAAGCTACAGAGAAAAAAAAAAGTCAGTGGAACATTAACTGCAGTTGCTTCTGATGTCAACAGACATGGAAAATTATTTCCTGAGAACAGACTACATAGGCAAAAGGCAAGAAACACTTCTTCCATTTCATATTCCTACCCAGCATGTGTCCACAGTATCTGCAAGATGATTCTTGCTTTGTTGGAGTCCATTGCTAGGTTAATTTTATTTTTTACCTCTAAATACTGTATACTTGCTATCAACTTAGAAAGGCCAGGAGGTTAGATCTCCTATTCCTCCATATCCCAAGTGAGAATCGTGTTACCTAGCACATATTAGACACTCAGTATGTGATGAACGAATGAAGCTAAAACCAATAATATAAAAAAATATAAAAAAATAAAAAAATAATAAAACCAATAATATTTTGTATTTTTCCTAAAACGTATTAAGATTTCCCTCTGCCATTGTTTTTGTTTTATTTTGTTTACATTAAAATCAGTTTGAAAAAAGCAAAGGTACCATATCGACAAAACTTGATTCTCTACAATTGGTGAATCATAATAATTTACTTTAAAAGCACAAGTGGAGTTACCAATTTCCAACCCCTCCCCTGTCTCTCTCCGCTCTAAATCTTAAAGCACAGCATAATGGAGGCAGTTTAGAGAGCACATTATTTTGTTCAGTAACAAGAATGGATTAATTTGCAGTGCTAGCAACATGTCCAAAAACACTCTTTCCTAGATGGCTATCGTAGGTAAGGCCTGCTACTCAGTTCTAGAATCAAAGAGGAGAAGAGTATGTCCCATAAAATCAAAATCTTCAAACTAACCTTGCCAGAAGAGTATCAATGTAGCTAGCTGTCTGAATCTCATAACCTTGGCCGTGCATTCAAGATAAAGCACAAGATAAAATTTTATTTTTCTCACCCACTTCCCTCTCAAATGAAAGATAAAATATAAACTAGGATGTATAAAGAAGACATACCTTTAATACAATTATGGTAGCTAAGTTGCTTGGTTTACAAAGTGTATTTTTTAGTGGTTTTATTCAAGTTGAAACAGTGTAATAACTGAAAACTACAGGGTAATGTTGGAGTCTCATTGTTAAAGATTTGAAGGCAACCTGAACTGAGTTCTGCTTTTGTCACTTTCTTTCACTGTACCTGAGCAGATTACTTCCCTTCCCTAGGCCTCAACTTCCCTGCTGCAAAGAAAACTACTGATCTTTTCTATTTCATATGTTGATATGCAGTTAGGTGCAATAGCCCATGGACAACACTTACACAATGTCTGGCATAAAAAAATACTTAATAAATGTTTACTATCATAGTCATGACTTTTGCATTAACCCAAGAGGAAATAATCTGGCAGAAAAGTTGATGGGTTGAATAGAAATAGCACAGAAGTGTCTGATCATCAAAGGACTTTTTCATACTTGATACCAGTCCAAAGATATAGGTACTTGAATCCAGCCAAAGAACCCAATATAGTCCAGTAGTCCAAAATAGTAGTGAGTTATCAGCAGAACTGGCAATTGTCAGAAGTTGTTGACCTGAGCCTTTTATAGCTCAGCACATTAATATTGCTTTACTTTTTATACATCGTGGTCACACTTTTTTGTTGGATGATCAAGTTAAAGCAAGTCCTATACAACTAAAAATGTAACTTTTGCCATCTGAGCCTAACTGCAAGGAAACATCCATCTCTGACAAAAAAACAAAAAAAGGAGATATAAATAAAGGACTGTTCTATTGTGGAAAAAATATACATATGTATATGCAAGATAGGATAAATATACAGCTACTTTCACTTAGGTCGTTAAGAAGAAAGGCTTGTATTAATATTGTTTAAACAGGATATCACACCTGCATCTTATCCTCTGAATAACTACTACAAAGATAACAATATTCAATGTATTAATTATTGTAACTGTCCTACTAACCTGCTTTGAAACTGTTTCACTGCTCATTTATCTTTTTTTCTCATTGAAAGGAATAAAAAAATTCTATTAGAAAAGAAAGAACCAATCAGAGTTGGTGGGAGACAATCATGAAACTGTCTGCCTACTAAAGACAAAGCCGTCTAATAAAAAAAAGTGTCTGATCATCAAGAATGTATGAATGATTTCAGAGAAATCAGCAGTCAGCAACACCAACTGCTAATTCTATTCAGAATGAAACTAAGACAAATGCACCGTTGTAAGAACCAGGACAGAGAAAGGCCAGTGTGCATCAGGGGGAAGGAAATCCTGTGTATTCTACAGCGATCCTAGGTCACTGATCTCAGTCAAGAGCAAGCTCTGAATATCTTTGCAGCTAAGTCTGAAAACTGAATCAGAGCCCTAAGCTAAGGAATTCTTATGTATCTGCCCTTTAGTAGCCAAGAAGATGGCATGTGGGGAGACAGACCTTCCACTCCAAAGGCAACTTTTGTTTCCCTTGTGTTCTGCGAATCCATGGCAGACAGGTTCTGGTCTCACGAGACTCCCATCTCAGTTGAGGGGTGAGAGTACAGGTTGGTGGGTGCCCATCTAGGCAGGGCACCTCTGAGCTCAAGAATGAAACATGTAGCCAGTCCTGAAAAAGAGACTTCCTGGACAAAATATTGACAATGTCACATGAAGAGTGAATACACTTAGAAAGACAATGGGGTTTGATGGGTAGGAAGAAACGGTCCATCCAGAAGAAAGACTGCAGGCAAAGGGCCAGCAGAGGCCTGCGAGGGGCACGGGGATGGTCTATGGCACTGTAGCCGAGAGTGTGGAGCACTTACCCTATGCCAGACCTATGACAGCAGTGCCACTAGAGTTCATGAAATCTGCGCTGCTGTCCTCTAAGATAGTGATGATCGTTCACCTCACTTTGCTGATGGGAAATTGAGAATTAGAGAGGTTAGGATTCAAAAGATGAATTCTAGCACACACATTCTGACAGCCTGTGTGTGAGCTGAGGTTCCTACCCAGAGTCCTGGCTTCAAACCACATATCCTAGCCACTGCACCATCCCGCAGGCAAGGACTCATGAACACACAGCAACTCACCTTCTGAGTCTGAAGACACAGGGCTGCAAAGTGTTTCTGAGTAGAGATTTATGCTTTTTTAAACTAAAGTTAAATTAAAATAACCTTTGCAACAGATAATTTTTTTAAAGCCCTCCAAATATTTTTCTGGATGCTGGAAGATATAACTAGAGTTTTACCTCTTACACAGGTTTTACATGGGTTGTTACCACTACAAATTCCCTCTTCTTGCAAAGTCTTGAGAATCTTCTGAAATCCTCTAAATAGAAAAATTGCCTTCGCAGAGGGAGCAGTCCCCTCTTAGACTTCAGCAAAGACTTTGGCTCTGTCTGAAGCTGAAATTCTCTCCAGATGCCAAGGGAAGGAAGCTTTCTCTTAACCTAGAGTAGATAAATTCTCATAAACAGGAAGCATAATAGTGATTACTGGGGACAGAGGTTTAATTACAAAGGTAAGTTACTATTTAATGGATTGAAAGTTTCAGTTACACAAGATGAAAAATATTCTGGAGTTGGGTGGTTGGTGGCAGTTGTGGAACAATGCTTGATTCTATTGAATTTCATACTCAAAATGGTTAGAGTGATACATTCTGTTATGTCTATTTTATCATCAATTTTGCAATTAAGCAAAAGTAGAATAGGGGTATATCAGACAAAAAAAGGAACATAGATTATTATGTATGATTACAACATAATGTTGGTGTGTTAGTTAGCTTTCCATCACTGTGAAAAATACCTGAGATAAACAAAGAGGAGAAATATTTCTTTTGCCTCACTGTGTCAGAGGGTTCAGACCACAGTCACTGGGATCCATTGTTGGGGCCCATGGTGAGGCCAAACATCATGTTGTGGAAGCAATAAAGCTACCCACATCATGGGAGCTGGGAAGCAGTCAGAAGAGAGGATGGGGCTAAAACCCCAAAACACCCTTCAGGGGCATGGTCCAGTCACCTAGCTTCCTCGAAAGAAGATCCACCTCAGTTTGCACTGCTTTCTAATGGCACCACTAGCTGGGGACCAAAACTGAGGCACATGAGTGTTTTTTGTTTAAGACCAAAAAGTAACAATTCATAGATGATATTAATTATTGTAACTCATACTTCATATAATATGTATCTATAATGATGATTATAGCCAGCACTTATTTTATATAGTCTATAATGATACAATAAGAGTTGCTGACATCTATTAAATACTTAGTATGTGTCACTCTGTTCTAATTATTTTATGTTTATAACAACACAGGGAGGCAGCTACAATTTTTTTTTCTATTTATGGAATAGGAAAATGAAGTTAGGGTATGCAGATAAGTTTCCAAAGGTGCAAAGCTGATAAAAAAAAAAAAAAAAAAAAAAAAAAAGCGGTGGTTATCCCTAAGGAAGAACTGAAGGGGAGTCTCTTCGCCAGGACCTGGATCAGCCAGGATTTCAGCTGGAATGGCTTGCAGTTTGGTTTAGGCAACTAGGGATCTCAATAGTTGCAATTTCATCCAAAGTTCTCCAGCTATAGCAAATCAGTAATGGTAGCAGAAATAGGGTTCAAGATATCATGTTTGGAGTGAGGACTTTAAATGATTGTCTTAATCTTTCCAGCGACAATAAGTAGATGCCAGCGATGTCCCCATTTTTGTGGGCAAAAGAACTGTGGTGCAAGGAGATTAAGATACTTGCCCAAGGCCATAAAGTGAGGAATAAGTGAAGCCAGGAGCTAAACTCCAGGAAGGTGACACTCAGCTCCATGCACAGACCACACCAGTGTTCCTTGAATCATGTCTAAGAACTTCCTGGTATTATTCATGATAAGTATGAGTGAGTAGCATTTATCATGTCCTGAGCCAAATGCCCCATGTTTTATCTCAAGGTTACCTCACAAATACCTTTCTTTGAAGGAGATGCTATCATTAGCCCTCATTTTATAAAGAAAGAAGTCTTCCCACCATCAAAAGGTAGAACCATTTAAATTCAGGTGGTCATATTCCAAAATGAGAGCCTCAAAGACTCTACCCTTGCTCTTCCATAAGGCAGCCTCCAGCAGCATTCTCCAGGAAATAGGAACACAGGTTCTTGGACCCTATTCCAGACACAATTAAAGAGAATCTAGGTGATTCAAGTGCATATTAAAGTTTGATAGCTGTTACTTTCCACTCCCTCTAACAAAGGCAGGTCACAGGTCTGCAGTAGAAAACACCAGAGGCAAAGCCTTGCCTCCACACACAGGACAGGGAGAAAACAGACCACAAGTAAAGAAAGAATTAGGGCTAAGTGCTAGGCCTAGGGTGATCTAAAGATGCTATTTCCCGACTTCCACCCTGTAATCTGAGTGCATATGGAAAAATCTACACTTAGTCATATCACCTTCAAAGTCAAGAATCTCTACCCTCATCATTATTCAGGAAGAATCATGATGGAGAATTGCCAACTATTTTTAGGCCAGAAAAGAAGACCACAAAACACCTCCTCAGTAGGCTGGACAACTGACAACCTCCATGTTGATTTAAAACACTGAACTTCAGAGAGATATGTGCTGCTTAATACAGTGTATAAGGCTACAGGCACTCACAATTGGCCCTGCTGAGTTGTCTGATCCCTATGGAAACGGTTTCTTGCACCTAAGCCTGGCTTTACCCATCTGCTGCATAGTAAAGGCCATAGCCCAGCACCCTTGGGATGTTTCTGACATGACAGCAGCAGCCAGGACCTAAGCAGACCATAACCAGTCCTATGAGCACATCAGAGCTGGAAATCAGTTCTCATCTAAGAAACTGGCCCAAAGCCTGGCTCCTAAGAAGCCCCATATGCAAATCGCTTATGAGCAACTCTAATGCTCTCCCATTACTGACAAGTCTCAACAGAAAGAACCAGGGGAAAAAATATAGGCAAATTGTTTCCATAAATTTCAACTTGAAAAGCCCAATTCAGAAGAATCAAGAAAAGGGGAACAAAATAAACATTTTCCCTTTTTCTACATAGTAAAAGCAATCCTAACTAACGTACAGTAAGTGCTTACTTACTACACACCAGGCAATGTGCTAATGAATCAATGTGTCTCATTTCATTCACTCATTGCCCCTAGAAAGTGAGTATTTTACCTAGGAATGTGATCGCTTCCATTTCACACAGGAATATAAGGTTGTCATTTTATATGAAGAAAGGACAAGGAAGTGAGAGACTGAGGGATTGTGGCAAAGATGGAAGAAACTGGAGTGGAAGAAAAGCAAATGGCATGAGAGGAATGGTGAATGAGCCCTGACAGAGCAGGAAACAAGGAAAGGAAAGGCGGAACTCCAGGGCTCGGCTTTCTCATGCACAGAACCCAGAATGATTGCAGAAGACCTGAAGTAAAAGAAATTCCTCTGAGGACCGGAATACTATGAGTACAAACTGACTGTTTACCTTAATTTGTAATAATAAAAATACTAAGAGAATGGCTCGTCTTATGGGCTGTACATTAGACAAGAATAAGACCGCTTAATTTTAACCCTACCCAAATAGCAAACATACACACAAACAAGCATACACATTGAGTGTTTGTTTTCTCAATTATGATTTCTTGGAAGAGAATGGAAAATTTGGCAATCTGATTAACTGTTGCTACAGTGAAATAGCACTAAGTGGGTGTTTTATATGCCCTTTGTTTCTCATTATTCCTGGAAGATTGTCAAGAGTTTAATGAAACTAATACTTTGGGATTTGGATCACCCATAACCAGGAACCAGCGCTTGTCCAAGGCTAGCAACTCAGCGCATGCTCTTTGAGCCAGTGGAATGTGCCTGAAACTAGACCATGCGCTGTGTATGTGTGTTCCCACAGAGTCCTCTATGACTAATATTTCCATTTTGCAGAAGTAGCTGAGGCTGAGAGGGGTTATGTAACTCACCTAAATGGTACAAAGAAGAGCTAGAGCTGGAGCACGGGCTGTTGGAGTTCAGTATCTCCTCTCAAACCCTACACTGAATGCTAAGCTATAAAAACCTTGGCCAAAAACATCTTTCTTAAGTCAGCCAAACTGGTTGTTTGGTGTAGAAAGACAGCAATGTAGTTTAGCTCATTTTTTTTAATGGTTTTGTAAACAGTGTTCCAGAAGATATCAAAATTCCAATAAAGATGCTGGAGGAGTGGCTGAGATTCCAGAATAGTATTAAAGAGTTACTGTAGCCACTCAGTCATTCAACCTTCTCTTCCCTACCTCCAAAGGACCTGTAGATGGGCCACATGGGTCTGTGGCAGACTGAGGTACACAGTTAATGTGCTCATTCACTTAGCCAACTGAGTGCCGTGGGACAAACACCAGGCTGAGCGTTTTCCATGCTCATTCTTTAAATCTCACAAAGTAGTGAGGCAGGTGCCGTTGCTATCCCCATTTTATAGACAGGGACGTGGATTCAGAATAGCTGGACTACTTAGCATGTCTGTCTGTTGAGTGTAGAGCCCCCAACCCCATGCCTCCCACCCCACCCCACTTCTGCTCTCGAGGGATCATATGAACAGCAGCAACAGTAGGCAGGAAAAGAGACATGTCCCTGCCCTGTGGAAACCATCATGCCACAGTGGAGGCATACAGTTCATTACTAATTACCCACTTAGTTTATTTCATTACCACTTTGGAAAATCCTTCATAGTTGAAATCAAGGTCCTTGCTCACATGTAACGGGACAGATGAGCCAGAGGATTGCAGGATCTTCCCTGAGAAAGTGATGGTTCAGGTTAGAACCACAGTGAGTAGGAGTTATCAAAAGATAAGAAAGGGGAACAGCATTGCCAATAGAAGATAATAGATGGATGCCGTGGCTTATTAATACTGGCATGCTGGGTAGGACTGGGGGAGCTGGCCAAAGATGCAGTAATCTGCATCTTCATCCCTTTTCTTCTACCTTGTGTCATTTTCTTTGACAGCGAATGAACTGACCTCAGGCAAAATCCACCTACTGTCAAATTCCTCACTGTGTGCCAAGTGTTACCTAATAGGTATTCAATGCTGCATTGATAAATGAATGGAACAAGTAGCCAAATGCACATGTCTGTGTGTGTGTGTGTGTGTGTATAGTTATGCACACACTGTATATAAAACAGTGTGGATGATTAGGATATTTACTTTTCTACCTATGTGCAATATTTTAAATAAAAATAATATTTAGTTAAGATAAATAATAAATAATGTTGAAAGTGGGTAAAAGAAAACCCACACAATTAATATAGGGCATCACACAGACATATGTTTGGTAGCTGATTTGTCTAATTCGCTACCTATGAGTTTAATAGTTATACAAACCAGTGTTAAACCAAATAGCCACACATAAAGGAATAAGACTGGACTTCTTCCTTACACTACATACAAAGTTAACTCAAAGTAGAGTATAAGCCTAAAGGTAAGGATCAAAACCAAAACTGCTATAAGAAAATATAGATATAAATCTCTGTGACCCCGGATTAGGAGCAGTTTGTTAACTATGGCACATAAAGCACAAGCAATCTAAAAATAAATTTGATTTGATCAAAATTTTGAAATGGTTATGCCTCAAAAGGCAATATCAAAAAAGGGGAGAAAAGCCTTCAGAGTGGGCAAAAAATATTTTCAAATTCTATGTATCAGATGAGTCTTATATTCAGAACATGCAAAGAATTCTATAACTTAAGAGTAAAAGAAACACATAGCCCAATTTAAAAATGGGCAAAGAACTTAAATAGACATTTGCCAAAAGAGGATATCCAAACATCCAATAAGCACTCAATATCCCCAGTCAATAGAACATGAACATAAAAACCATAATGAAAAAGGACAAAGTAAAGAAGGAGAAAGATATATTTATGTATAAATGTAGAATAATTTGGATAATTGTACTGCTGGTCTTTTGAGAGAAGCAGTTAATATTTAAAATCTTTATTATTTTTATTTTTTAATTTTTATAACTTTTTTATTATTTTTAACCAATTTTTCACGCTTATATCTGATAACCTAAACAACTAATTTGAAGGTAACGTCATGCAATGCAGCAACCATTGTTGAGTTCTCGTTACTTTGTTTAGTGAAATTTTAATTCATTTCTAATTTTTTTCAGAACTTTGTATTCTTTAAAAAAAATGAAAATCCACTGTTTATTGATTAGGGTGGCTAAAAAAGATAGTAATAAATATTACCATCTTTATTAGGCAAAGAAGTGGAGATTTGAACCCTCATATGCTGCTGGTTGGAATGTAGTATGGTGGAGCTACTCTGGAAAACAGCTTGAAAATTCCTCAAAATGGTGCCCACAGAGGTCTCATAGGACTCAGCAAATTCCATCCTCAGTATCCACTAAAGAGAATTAAAAATATGTCCACACAAAAACTTACATCTGAATATTTACAGCAGTATTTTTCATAATAGCCAAAAGTAGAAACTACATAAATGTCACCAACTGGTGAAGAGATGAACAAAATATGGTATGTCCATACAAGACAATGTTATTCACTGATAAGACAAGTGAGGTATTAATACATGTTTAAATATTGATGAAAGTTTAAAATATTGTTCTAAGTAAAAGAGGCCAGTCAGTACGACCACATTTTGACTCAACAACTGAGACCTCCTCTTATTGAGAAGTTTTTGAACATCAAAAGAAATCACCAACAGAGCAAAACGACAACCCACAAATCTGGAAAATATCTTAACCAACAATCCACTCAGACAAAGGTCTTCTATCTAGAATATATAAAGTACTAAAAAATAATAATAAGGCTCTAAAATTTAAAGACCCAATCCAAAAATGAGTAGCTGATGAAAACAGTTTGCAATGTATTAATTCATCGAATGTGTATGGTTAAGGTGTCTTGAAACTGATTGACATTTGTATTTTAATAAAATAAAAATAAATGAATAAATAAATAAATAAATAAACAAATAAATAAATAAAAAACAAAAATGAGTAGCTGAGATGAAAACACACTTCTCAGGGGAAGAACTACAAGAGACAAACAAATGCCTGAAAAAATGCTCTACATCACTGGCCATTCAAGAAAAGCAAATTAAAACAACATTGAGATACCATCTCACTCCAAAAAGAATGGCTATCATAAAGAAATGAATAATGCTGGAGTGGCTGCAGGGAAAAAGGAACCCCTACTGGAATGTAGACTGGTACAGCCACTATGGAAATCAGTGTGGAGACTCCTCAGAAAAGTAGGACTGGAAATTGCATTCAATCCAGCTATTTCCCTTCCAGGTATTTTCCCAAAAGTGAAAACAGCATACCATAGTGATATATGTGCACCCATGTTTATAGCAGCACAATTTGTCTTAACAACACAATTTGTCATAGCCAAATTTCAGAAGCAACCAAACTGTCCATCACTGTGGAATGGATGAAAAAGATGTATTTTTATACAATGAACTACTACTCAGCTATGAAGGAAAACAAACTGGAAGCCTTCATATAAGTCAGGGGATGCAACTAGAGGCTATGCTCATAAGAGAAATAAACTAAGCCGGGCGTGGTGCCGTATTCCTGTAATCCCAGCACTCGGGAGGCTGAGGCCGGAGGATTGTTGAGTTCAAGACCAACCTGAGCTACAAAGTGAGCTTAAGGCCAGCCTGAACTGCATAGTGAGACCCTGTCTCAAAAAGACAAAAAAAAAAAAAAAAAAAGAGAAATAAACTAGACTCACATGTGTAAATATCATATTGTCTCCTTAGTGTAAGAACCCAAAAGAAGAAATAAAACCTGAAAGGTGTAACACATATAGTAAAATGGAAAGAAATGGAATTTAAAGATTAAATAATCAATAGAAGAGAAAGGAGAAAAGATGGGGAGAAATATGCAACTATATATACAGGATGGCTAAGGTTATTGTACCAAGAATTTGAAAACATCAGTTTTTTTTTTTTTTAAATAACAGTTAATTGTAGAATTTTCACCTTAGCTGACTCTGTATGCTGATATCTGGGAACTAAGCCACTACACTGAAGACAGCAATGTGTATTATAAAAACCATGCTTGAATACCTGTCATCTTGGTCTAAATGTGTACCATTCCTAATATATCAATTATTACTGTACTCACTTTAGTATAATTTTTAAAAGATAACAAAAGAGAAAAAGAGAGGCAAGAATAAAAATTTAAGATTTCTTGAAAGTATATGGCAATATTTAATCATATGTCCAATCTTACATAACTACATCTGTTAATCTGAGCAACAGAATGAAGATGATAAACATAGATAGTATATCAACCATTGCTAATCAGCTATTCTTGTTTTGAAAATCTGTCACATATGTATTGTTATATATTGCCTTGTTTCTGTCTTTGATTCTGATTTTTGCTCTTGCTTTTGTTTTTACTCTTAAAAATAAAATAAAATTATAAAAAGGCCATATTTTGTGAACTGTGCAGAATAGTGAATCTATAAACACAGGCAGTAGATTAGTGGCTATCTGAGTTGGAGGAGGGAGGGAGAGGAGTGGTATATGTGTCTTCTTGGGGTGATGAAAGTGTTCTAACATAGATTGTGATAATGGTCACTCAACTCTCTAAATATACTAAAAGCCTTCAATTGAATTGCATATTTCCAATGGGCAAATGGTATAGTATGCGATATATTGAAAAATACACTTAAAAATTATCCATGAATTAGAACTACTACTAAATAGTTACCTCAAATTTTCTGGAACTGCCCATGTTTGGTGGGCTTTAATGTTCCAGTTTTTGCCCACATAAGGAAAGTTTTCAATATTAAATGTCTTTTCCCTCCTAGTCCCATAAAGAAACTACTCCTAGGTATGCATTTCATGAACAAAGATCGAGTCAGATCTTCTTAGCTCTCCATCAGTGGGCCTGCCCAGTCATAACCATCTCTTCCTAGTGATCCCTGAGAGCCTACAGAGTCTTGAATGACTCAATGACTAAAGCACATAGTTTCCTTCTACACTGTCTCCAAATGCCTGTCACAGTTCCCCAAATTAAGTCTAGAAACAGAAATCTTGAAATAATTTTTCTCTTAGTCCAGGCAAAGTAGAACAACAACGACCGCAGCAGCACAACCAATATGTGCTCCAAGAATTTGAGTTGTGTAGTTCTTTCGTAGAATTGCAGCACCATCATTTAGACAGGATTTGGCTGCAGTGAGAGGAATTTATATCACACAAAAGTCATTTTCTTAGGAACATTTCTGAACAATGGACTACTGAGCAAACATGTAAGTGTTCCATCTGTGATATCTTTTTAAAATTTTCTTTAAAGATTTTTATCTGTAAACTTCAAACTATGGTAAATTTAGTCTTCCCATAAAGCAAGAAAGCTAACAAGATTTCTTATAATCCCCTTCTATTCCTATTACCTATGATATTTAATGGTTTTCCTTCAATTCTGTCAGCTACTGAAATTCCTTTCTGTTTCACTGTTATTCCTTTTAAGCTTAATAGCAACCTCATTCTATGCTTCATCTCTCTGAATTTCGGGGAAGAGACATGTAAGAGAAATGCACTCTTTGAATTTGGAACAGTACATTATGTGTACACTTTATATTATGTTCCATTTGTGCTGCTTCAACAGCATTGGCCGAACTGAGTGGCAAACTGAAATGACTGCAGTGTTTCCACTTGGAAACAGCGGCCTATTTAGCAAATACATAATTGCAGTGATTTTCTCTACTGTTAGACATAGTCAGGTGTGCTTGCCCCCAAACCCATTCTAGGCAGCAGCCCACCAACTCTGAACTATATATCACAGCCAAGAAGATTATGATTAATATTTTGGATTTGTTTTTGAGGCTCTTCTTAATCTTGATAAGTTTCCAAAAAGAAATCTTTGCTGAGATTTTAAAGAAGTACCGTTGTCAGTACCAGTTTGTAGTGTTCTGTAACTGAAAGAAATAATAGGAGGTGATATTTGTTGAACACTTATAATTGACCAACTATCATTAAAGACACATATAGGATGTAATTGACCTGTTTATCTACAACAACTGCCCTCTGGGGCAAGAATTGCTGTTATCATTATCATTGTTACATTATCTGTATTTTACAGATGAACAAATTGAGATAAAGAGAATTTAAGAAACGTGTCCAACACCACACAAACTTTCAGTCGGTATTAGGATTTTAAATCCGAGAGTCTGGTTCCCAAGCTAAAAATCTATCCTAGCCAGTGTCAGGAGTTCAATGACCTCTGTGAAGGAACAAGTACAGTATACAGAGAAATTAAGTAAATCTATGACAGCAAAATTTGTGTACTTATCTCCCCCCCCCAACTTTTCTAGGCATATTCCCTCCAGGAAGCTTCCCAAGATTACTAGAATATAAAGGACATTTGTTCTGCTAATCCTCCTCCCTGCTTCTTTTTTACCTCCTCCTAAATTTAAAGGGACCTTGATTGAAAGTATTTGTGAAGAGAAATGTGTGCTCATAAAGCAAGGCAGTTCCTAGGA